>JANTPZ010104090.1:0-21351 GCA_025593235.1 Vachellia pachyceras
TTCAAATATCAAAAATGAAAAGTCATGATTGTCATGTATTCATGGAGAAATTGTTGCCAATTGCATTAAAGGATTTGATTCCTAATCCAATTTGGAATTTCATAACTGAAGTCAGCATATTTTTTAGAGATTTATGTTCAACTATGCTATAAGTAGACCAGATGGAGAAATTAATGAATAAATTGTTGTAACACTTTGTAAATTGGAAAAGATCTTTCCTCCTGGGTTCTTTGACTCTATAGAGCATTTACCAATCCATCTACCATATGAGGCAAAAGTTGGTGGCCAAGTGCAATATTGGTGGATGTATCCATTTGAGAGGTATGCTGTTTAAATTAGTTGCATAATTAGGTGCCATCATAATTAATGACTTGGAATTTTTTTTTTTCAGGATCTTACATGACTTGAAAAAATGGTTAGGAATAAAGCTCGAGTGGAGGGATCTATTAGTGAAGCATACCTTATACAAGAAATTTCAAACTTCAGTTCATATTATTTTCTTCCTCACATCGAAACGAAGCAAAGCAGAGTGGGTAGAAATGATGATGGTGGTAAGGTTGATGCACTGGATGGCTGCCTCTCAATATTCACCCATCCAGGTCGTCCTAGTGGAAAGATGCAAAAGAGATGGCTAATTGATGAAGAATTCAATGCATCTAAAGTATATGTACTTCTAAATTGCGCTGAGATTGAACCTTTTTTGGAGTAAGAATAGCAATAGTTTATAACTTCACAATACTTAATTAAATTTTATACTATATTTAACTGCCTTTTAAATTATAGGATTTTTGAAGCTGAATTGATGGCAAAGAATCCTACAATAACTAATGAGGAGATTGAGAGTAAGACAAATGATAAGTTTGCATCTTAGTTGAACAAATATGTTAGTTTCTAACTCTATTATTCGGATATCAAGGTCTTATTATCTTTTACATGAATTATAATATACTTATTTGATCTCACTAATTTTTAATAGGTATTCAATCCAGAAAATGGTATTTTTGACAATCGTGTGAAGGACTTAGCTTTCGGTCTTTTTTGAGAAGTGCGAACATGGCCTCAATATAATGTCAATGGTTATAGGTTTCATACTGTTGCATATGGCTCAAATAAAATGACAATGAACAGTGGTGTTTGCATTAAAGGAAAATATTATGGTGATTCTGAGAATGATTACTATGGATTGTTGAATGACATCATAGAATAGGAATACCACAACCCCAGCCTAAAGAAAACAACACTTGTGTTTTTCAAGTGTGACTGGTTTGATCCCATTGCTAATAGAGGATGGAGGAGGGATGATCGATATGGTCTAATTGAGATTAATCAAAAGAGAAGGTTTTCAAAGTACGAACCTTTCATATTGGCTGAGCAATCTCAACAAGTCTATTTTGCTGAATATGCTAGTAGGAAAAAGGATAGAGCTAACTTTAGGGTTGTGTATAAAATAAAAGCTAGAAGTATGATTGATTCACCTAATTTGGCTTATCAAGATGATGAAGTGTCTAATGTGATTGAGCTATATTCAAATGATGAACTCCATCATTTGAGTGTAAATGGTGAAGAAGTTGTGGTGGATCAACAAAACCCTAATTGTAAATTAGATAATGATGAAGCTGAAGATAGTGAAAAAGAGAGTGATGAAGCTGAAGAATCTAAATTTGATTCTCAAGTGGATAGTAAAAAAGAGAATGATGAAGCTGAAGAATCTGAATTTGAGTCTCAAGAGGATAGTGAAGAGGACAATGATGTAAGTGTCCAATATGATAATGATGATGAAGATGATGGAGAATCAAACTAATCAATATGGAGAATCAGACTAATCAATATACATTATCTTTGAGGGTGCTCTTTGTAGTTTTTGTATGTGAACCATCCTTTTTTTTTTTTAAGTTTTGCCTTTTTTTTTAATATTGCATTTTTTCAATTGCATCTTGGTTAAGGAGTGACTTTTCTTTGTGAAGGTTTAAATCTATATATGGCTAGAGGAAGAGGTCGAAGAGGAATACCAGGATGTAAAGGAAATCAGGAAGTAGTGGAGAAAGTCAAACAACTCCCAACATACCACAACATGAAGATCCTTTAGAAGTTGTCAACACACAAGCTAGAATTGTTCGACCACACTTGCACATATCTGGAAATGGAACTTCGTATGTTTTTCTTGATTTACAATTTTAGTTTATTTTTTCCTATAAACACATTTCTCTTTGTAGGTTCACCCCACATTCTGCAGTTCATGATGTCACTAGAATATTCAAGAAGTCATTTTCAGAAGCTTGGCCTACTTGGACTTCAATCACATCCCATGTTAGAGACCAATGGTTTGAATCGCTAAATGTAGGTTAAGATAAATGCTACTTCTTTTTCTAAATAGTGTAAATTTATTATTATAAAAATAACTTGAAAAAGCTTTTTGGTTGTGAATTTGACTGTTGTTATTGTGGAGATTATATCATTGGGAAGAAAATGAAAAAGAAATTATTAGAGATGCCTTTGAAGCTGTTGGCTCTAGACGACTTGCTGACATTTTTTCTAAAGAGAAAGATAAGCTAAAGAAGGATCAAGCTTATGTTCAAAATTGGATTAATGCACACAATTTGAATGAACTTAAACAACATTGGAGGAGTCCAAAGTTTTAACAGACATCAGCCACCAATTCCAAAAATAGATTGACAAATCTGTCTTTGCATTCAAGAGGACCACGTCCTACATTTGAATATGCTTTTAAATTGGTAAAACATAAGATATCTTTTATGCCTCTCTTTATCTTTTCTGATTTTAAGTTAGGGGTAGATTAACACATTTATCTTTTCCTATTATGTAATGCTATATCAATTTTCTAAAGCAAATAAACTTGTTTATTTCTTGTTTGCATGATTTACAAAGATGGAGTTGCCTAATGATGCTGCTGTATAAACTCGTTTGTATGATTTTGACCATTTCATGGCTTTAGGTTGTTAAAAGTGTAGATTTTTTTTGGTTTGAGGAGAATCCATTTGGCAATTCGTCTCTTGTAAGACATGAGTTTTACTGTTGTAGACTTTAGATGCTATTCATCTCTTGCAAGACATGAGTTGGAAATGTTACTGTTGTCTTTGATTTATCAAACTCTCTAAAGTTTTAGCTGAGGATGGAAACTATTTAAAAGGAGTTTTATATGTATTAGACACAACATTAAGATATGATGGGGAACGACAAATAACACTTAGGTACGGTTAGACTTTTATGCGCTGCTTTTCTGTGTATTATGTCATTCCAAGGGCTTTAAAGAGGGATTTTTTTTTTGTTTCTTCTTAGTGCATGTGAATTGCATTCCCACTGACTTTTGTTTGTCAAATTGTAATTGTTGAACAGCTTTGCTAATTATACTTCTTTCTATTTAAAAATTCTATAATTGGAGAAGAGCATGCATAGTTTAGTGCGCAATTTTCATATTTACCTTTTCTTTGAGCATATTCGTGGGAATGAGATTACTCTGTGATCTATTTGAGCATATTTACCTACCGTCTGAGCTGGTCTTTTCCTTCCATCAAAAGTGTTATCAAATTCAGTTCCTATACTCTTTTAACAGCATCATCTTCTAAAGTTGTCAACTAAGCTTATCTCGATTACATCCATGTTATTTTGAGAAGGTTGTTAAAGGCGTAGAGGATCCATTTCTTGGCTATCTGTATAAACTTGTTTATATGATTTTGAATATTTCTTGGCTTTAGGATGTTAAAGGTGTAAATTATTTGGTTTGAGGAGAATCCATTTTTTGGTTTAACTGTGTCAAGTAATTTTATTTTTTTAAGAAAAAGAGACTGGAAAGAGGCCTATGCTATCCCAATTGTATTTGGCTACACATAAGAAGAAGAAGGACAATCAATGGGTTGATGACAAATCCAAAGATACATTTGTAAGTTTAGAAAGTTTAGATATTAAACATGACATAATTCTATTTTTGTTTACTGACTTGTTACATGTAATTTGTAACGTATAAAAAGAACATTCAAATGCATTTAGCTGCAAATTCAAGAGAAATGGGCATGGAAGAACAAGAATTGGGAGGAGATGGACAACATAGGGATGCTCAGAATGAAGGCGATGAATATGTTGATGATGATGATGATGCATTCATTGATGCCCAAGCTTCTCTCCCTTCAGATAAAGTGGCTCAGGCATGGATAAATGCGGCTGGTGGGATAAAGAAAGGTCACGTTTATGGACTTAGATCACATTGTACCGTGGTATGCAACTATGGTGGCGGTACATGTCAAATTACTCCTCCTCAACATACTCCTCAACATGTTCCGCCTCAACCTACACCAAATATAGATTTTGTCGGGACGCCTGGATTTAAAGAAGTTGTTGAAGAAGCTATCAACCGTGCTATCCACCATGTAGTAGATAAGAAGATGTCAGAGATGAGCCTTTCTATACGGCATGACATTTTTGGGGCTATTCGATCTTTAGGTGAGAGTACCCCAACATCTGATCGACATGATAGTTCTGCAAATTCTTCAAGGAATTCAGATCCAAATCCCTGAATGATGATTGTATTATTTGGAGCTCTTAACTTTTATCTGTATTTTTCAACTTTAAGACTTATCAGACATTAGAATGTGTACATTGTTACAGATACTACTATGTATTTGACATTACTATCTAAAACCTTTTTTAAGTCAATTGGGTGACCAAACAAGATTTGATTATGAAATATTTTTGTAAATGCGTAGTGACAAAACGTATAGCGATGAAATATTGCATTTAACGACGAAACGTATGTCTTTAGCGACTGAAAGCAAGGCATAATGCTATTAATTAGTGACGGACTCTCCAAATTAGCGATGGACAATCTGTCGCTACTTTGGTCTAATTCCCTCGCTATTTAGCGAGGGAATTAGCGACGGAATACGTTTCCATCGCTAAATTAGCGACGGAATTAGTTTCGTCGCTAAATCCCTCGCTAATTTAGCGACGGGGTACGTTTCCGTCGCTAAATTACCCGTCGCTATTTTCGTCGCTAAATTTAGCGACCCTCTTATTAGCGACGGATTTTTCCATCGCTAATTCTGATTTTTCCGTCGCTAAATGAGTTTTTTCCGTCGTTAATTCCTTCGCTAAATCTGATTTTTCTAGTAGTGAACAACACTTCCAATGAAAGCTATAATTTGATATATTTTTTTAAGAGAGCAAGAGAAACAAATCCCTTTTTTCAATGTTTTGATATAATTCAGCGTCCAGATTTCCCAACAATTTATTGCGCCAATGAATTTTATCGGGTACACAATACATTTGTATGAAATTATGATGTTACCTCCAGATTTTATTGGGTACACAATACATCTTAGAGGACCAAATGTTATATTCTCATAGGACCAAATTCGTTTTTTAAACCTAAGGGATCAAATTGAAATATGATGTAAATTTAGATGATCAAATGTATATTTTAGCTAAAATTAAATTAAATAAAACTAAAAAAATAATTGATTGTTTGGATAAAAAAATATTTGTACAATAGCCTTGTGAAAGGAATCCAACTCCTAGGACTGATGTGAACTGCGGAACCTATTGCTGTTGAATTAATAAAAAGCCGTATTCTGATGGAAGAAAGGGTAAATTACATTCTCATTATCTATTCATATATTTCAAATGTCATTTAACATATGCACAAAAACCACTAATAAAATCAAACAGCAACATGAAGAACACTTAACTATCAGAAAAATCGAATCAACCTTGAGAACAAGCAAAGCTGATAACAAAAGATAATTTATGTGTTTCACTGGTATCTCTCTCCTCGATTTGTTTTTTTCAAATAAATCACTTTCGTGGACAATGGATGGAGGACAAGAGAATGAATACTTTAAGAAAAATCGCAAGGGAATATAATCAATTCATTATTGTGATCGAATGGAGATAGAAACATCACAACAAAATAGAAGACAAACGGGCACACCCTGAACACGTCATGGGAGATGAAAAAACTATTCTATAAATTAAAGCTTTGTTAGAGACGTGACAGGACATCATACTTTGATTAGAAACTAATTTTTTATACGCATAACTTTTTAGCATCAAGGTAAATCAATTCTATGATTATGGGAGATAATAAAAGGATATAAAAGTTAATTGAGCAATTATGGGGAGATATAGACACTCACACGATATTTATATTTCTTTGCTGCTCAAGAGTTTTAATGAGAGAATGAAGAGAGTGTTCTTTCAAAATTAATTGGGAATAGCTACAAAAATAAATAGCTAGGGCAATCTCTTACACAAGAATATGAGCAGTAGGTATTGTTTTCCTTGTTACAAATATATTTGTTGTTTAATTTCCTTCTTTATTTCAAGGCTCTCATTGTAGTTCAAAAAATTAAATAAAATGAAACACAAATAAATAATAGATGGTTTGGATGGAGAGAAAATATTTTCACAATAGTCATGTGAAAGGGATCCAACTTCACGAATAAATAATAGATGGTTTGGATAGAGAGAGAATATTTTCACAATAGTCATGTGAAAGGGATCCAACTTCAAGGAGTGATGTGAACGCTGCATACATTAAGGGGGAAAGGTAGAAAATAATCTATGATATGGAAGAGAATAAAAATAATGGCAATCTAAAGGGAACCTACGGCTATGGAATTAACAAAAAGTATTATTCAATTCTCATGGGAAAAATGGTAAATCACATTCTCATTATGTATTGATATATTTCTTTTCATGTGATGATCAAGTTTTTTAATAACTGCTTTTTATTCTTATCACCCGCCTTAACATAGTGAGATTTTGGGACTAAACCAATCTAAACCTTTTTAACCAAAAAATTAATTTATCAATATGAAAAATGCAAACAATATTTCATCAAATAAATTCTTTAATTTGAAAAATAAAATAAAGTATCATAAAAATACATACTTTTACGTCAATTTAATGAAATTACTAAAATTATACAATTTGTTTTAAAGAATGTGCATACTTTTATTCCCTTCACTAGTAGTAAAAAAGGTTTTTTAGACATTACAAAAAGGTTTTTTAGTTTTAAAATTTAATTGTGTTAGATGTTCATTGTAAAATCTTCTTTATTAAAATGCACCTTAGCCACTACAAAATTTTTCACATATATTTTTGTTTTTTCAGAATGAAATTTAAATTTCATTTCATCATTAATGCTCCTCAACAAGCTTCGCTTCAGCCTACACCGAATGAAGATTTTGTCGGGACGTCTGGATTTGAAGAAGTTGTTGAACATGCTGTGAACCGTGTAGTAGATAAAAAGATGTCAGAGATGAGGTTTTCTATACGGCAGGACATTTTTGGGCTATTTGATCTTTAGGTGAGGGTACCCCGACTTCTAATCGACATGCTAGTTCTGCAAATTCTTTCAAGAACCCAGATCCAAATCCCTGAACGATGATTGTATTGCTTGGAGCTCTAGCCTTTTATTTGTATTTTTGAACTTTAAGATATCAGACATTAGAATGTGTATTTATGGTTAGAGATACTATGTATTTGATATTACTATTTAAAATTTGATTTTTGGGTTAATTGTGTGATTAAATAGTATTTGTTTACAAAATATTTTTGTTAATGCATAGATGATTTATATTTAAAATCAGTGAAGGAATAAAAACATAAAATTACTCATTTAGCGCGAAATATAAGGCATTTAAATACGGAAGTTTCAATTTAGCGACAGATACATACGCAAAAATATCATCATTTTTCGATAGAATTTACTAAATTAACAACAGAAAATTATGTCACTAAATAACGACGGAATTTTCCGTCGCTAAAACATCCGTCGCTAAATTTAGCGACCCTCGTTTTAGTGACGGATTTAGCGATGAATTTTTTTCGTCGCTAAATCTGATTTTTCCGTCACTAAAGCTGATTTTCTATCGCTAATTTCGTTGCTAAATCTGATTTTTCTGGTAGTGTATAGCCTAAGGGTTGTAAGTGTTAATACTAACTAGGAGACCTCTTTAGAGCTTGCACATAAATTTATGATTAATTTAAGAGCTAATGAATTTTTTTACTTTTTTTAAAAAGTAAATATAGCCCTCCTAAAGTTTCAATATTATGTAATGACTTTCTTGATTTTTAAAACTATTGGCGAGACATGTTTACATTCATATAAATTATTTAATAACTTCTTTTTTATGACAACTATTTAATAACTTAAATGAAATAATTTGTTGGCAGGGGTTATTTGCACAAACTTAAAAATGTAAAATTAACGGTTATCGAATTATTGGCACATAGGTGAATCTTCAGTAGAATTAAATAATCCCTCTACTCAAATTTTGAAGACATTTTTAAATGGCTTTGAGAATCTTATTTATATGATTTTTACAAAATCAGGACAATGGTTAATACTTTTCTTCTCAAATAATGCGTTGAAGAAGAGATCTTTAAATTAGTTGTATTGAGAGAGAGAGAGAGAGAGGGAGAGTATTTAGTGAAAGCATTTGTATAAATATGAGATAATTTTAACCTTATGTAATAATAATAATATTTTGTAACATATATTTTATTAGTTAAAAATTTTTTAAATTAAAAGAATATAACACAAAACAAAGTTATTTATTTCAAGATGAAGGGCAAAAACTTATAATACCTAATTCAATTGTAAATTTCTGGAATTAAATTACATTGCTTACATGACTATCTAATTTGGTCAAAATCATGTATTTTCAGGTTAAACTGAAGGAAAAAACTGACATCCAGTACCGGATGGTGTAAACATCCAGTCCACCAATAAATAAATGACACATGTCTCCTTTTAACCTTTACAGTTAACGGCGTTCCTCCTCTAACTCCCTCCACTCGCAACCTTGCCCTTGCTTGCCATCCTCTCTAGTCGAGCCGCAATCCATGGACACTGCTGTGACTTCTCCATGGCCTTCGTCATTGTCAACATGGGCTACAGACATTGGAGTGAAGAGGCCACTTGCCTTCCTGTGTCTAATCGATTGGCGAACCGTTGCTTTCCAATACTTCAAAATGCCATTTAGCTCTTTGTTCATTCTTTCAGAAAACTCAACTTTCTTCGATTCTCCCTCACATTCCCATGCTTGTTTGCCTTTTTTTTTATCGATACACAGATGAGAATGTCAATCTCTCCATCTACGAAAAACAAGCTTAAAAAATCAGAGCTTTGAAAACCATATAAAAAGCAAACCCAAAAAGGGGAGAAAAAACACAATGTAAGGAATCAAGATCTAAAACAACAGATTAAGAATTAAATTCCACATGGTATCTCTGCTTCTTCCTTGTTTGGGTTTGTGTGTATGTTTATGGCTTGTTCCGTTTCTGCACAAATTTTGAAAGAAAAGAAAAATGGTGCTGTTTGAAAGTAAAATGGTTTCGTTACATGAATTATACTCACTTCTTTTTCTTTATTCTTATTATCAAAGAATTCATATTTTTGTTTGTTTCAATCGCTCAATTAGGTTTGGACCAAAGAGATTCATATGATAACTTCGTGTAGGCCATGGAGAAGCCATAGCAGTGGCCATGGATTGCGGCTCGACTGGAGAGGACAGCAAGCAAGGGAAAGGTTGTGAGTGGAGGGAGTTAGAGGAGGAACGCCGTTAACTGTTATGGTTAAAAGGAGACAGGTGTCTTTTATTTATTGGTAAACTGGATATTTACACCATTTAGTACCGGATGTAAGTTTTATCCCTACTGAAAATATATCTCCAAAGACATTTTATGCATTTACACGGATTTAAATTGTAAATTTATAAAATTCATTAAGCTTTTTAAGCCTTTAAATTTGTATTTATATTTTTCTAATTTAATGAACTTATAAATATTTTTTATTTTTATAAGTTTAAAAGTACTTGTTTTTTGTCACATACATGTTTTTCTGAAATCGTTTTAAGTTATAACGTTATAGCAAAAAAGACAAAACAAAAGTATTTACTCCATGAACTCATGGTAACAGGTAAGAAAAATTCAATATTGTGAATTTATAAAACTCTTACGTGTACTAATATTCTCGATCTTTAACATTCAATAATTAAATTTTCAATCCTTTAACTGCGTTTATATATATTTTTATTCCTTAATTTATTATTTCAAAAAATAAGATGCATTATTTATAATATATTCTGTTTCAACTTTCAAACTTCATTTTAATTTTATCTCATAAATTTGAAATCACTTGTAGACGTTGAATTCTAAGAAAGTAGAAAATTAATTAATCACTTAAGAAACTACTGTTAATTAATCACTTAAGAAACTACTGTTACAAAATAAAAGGTCTAGAGTGATTCTCTGTCAGGAGAATTGAGAAAATTCCTCCATTTAGGGAATTAATTGTAGAATGATGTCACACATATGCAACTGATCTTTTACGTTATGTGCAACTGAGCAAATATCAATTTTCCATTCATTCTCTATGTTTTAACTTTTTTTTGGTGAAACTCTATGTTTTAACTTTTAAAGAATAAAAGAATATCCCCATGCATAATATGCATTATTTATTTTTTAAATTTAATAAGATATTTTCCACTTTCAAGTGCTCATCAAAATGACCCATCAGATATAAACAATTTAAATTTATGTTTTTATTTTTTTTATAAAAAATATTTTAGTGAGTATAGAATCTAAAATAAAATTAAGATTAACTATTATATTTTGAAATAATGTTTTACTAAAAAAATTTAGTATAAAAAAACATATCTGAGTCTAGACTATCATATTTGAAAGGTCTATAGCTGATGACCAAAAAAAATTAAGAATGGTTAGCTATGATGTGTTGGCGACGCTTATCATTTGGACGTGCAGCCAAATAGATTCCCTCACGTTGCATGCATTAATGAGCTCTATATAAGTAAAAATCTTCATGGATCACCACCAAACCCAAGAGATTCAGAGAAGTTATCAAGCGATAGTCATCAAACGGCCGTTCTTCTACTCGCTGCTGTGCCGCTTTTAGAAGAAGCATTGCTCATCGGTCTCGGGCTCACCGCAATCAGAGCGGCAATAAATGTGGTACCACATGTGGTCAAAGGGATAACAGTTGTGGTTGAAGAGGTGGGAAATTGGTGGCAACGCATAACAACAACTGAGGACACAGTGACGGTAGCAACCGCGGAAGAAGCAAGGAAAAAGAAGGGAGAAAGGGAAAACGGGGAAGAAAGGAAAAATAAAGGGAAAAAAAGGAATTAAAGTTAAAATTGTTGATGACCCTCGGTGGCAGCGGCCCTGGTCCCATCAACTGTCACCGCAGTAGCTCTAACAGTGACAAGGCAAGTCTATTATGGAGGAAGAACGGGAAAAAGAGGCAAGGAAAAGGGAGAAAGAAAAGGCCTTTCATTCAGCAATCCAAGTGGCATGGGTTTTTTCCCTGGACTGGGGGTCTTCTCTTTCACCGTGGTGGTGTTTTGGCGAATATTGTTGTTGTTTAAAAAAAAATTGTTTTAGGTGGCTGGTTTGAGCTAAAGGTGCGGGTAGTCATCCTTTGACTAATGGATAAAGGGCGTTTAGGGATAAAGCTTCAATGGAAGGAGACCGGGGGAAGTGACGAAGAGGGACGTGTTCTTATTGGTAGGGTGGTGGCGAAGGCTCGAGTGGGATATGCAACGGTTAGAGGTGCGGTCATTGCTGCTTGAAAAGTCTTGGAGGATGTTGAGATTAAGGCAATAGGTTTCAATATGTACTCTTTCACCTTTCCAAACTCAGAGGAGGCTAAGCGAGTATTGCAAGAGAACCCTTGGGTAGTTAGGAGCCATATGCTAAGTCTGCAGAGAAGGAAACCTTTTCTAAGTGATAATGAAATTCAGATCAATACTTGCGAGTTTTGGGTCCAGTTTCATAACATTCCTCCGGAAGGCAGGTTGGCAAGTAATGTAAAGTTAATGGCTGAAGGAGTGGGCAGGGTTATAGAGGTGGAAGACCCGAAGGATAGACGATTCATTTCAAGGGGTTTTTACAGAGCGAGATTGAAGTGGAGGTGGATAAACCACTAATCCCAGGCTTCTTTGCTCCAAGATCGGGTGGTCTAGATGATGTTTGGATTCAGGTACGTTATGAAAAATTGGCAAGTTTTTGCTATAATTGTGAACGCATGGGCCATGAGAGTCGAACTTGTGAAGAAGAGGAGGCAATGGTGAGGCGGATGAGGGGGGTCGGGGATATGATTCCTCACTCTGTGTCCAAGCGTTTCAGTGGCCAGGTACGCCGACGGGGAGAAGAAGTTTGTTAAAACAGAAGGGGAGGGGAGTGGTGCAAGGAGGGGAAGGAAGTCTTTATAGTTTGCATGGGGAATTGGTTTTTGGTGGCGGCTTGATGGAGAAAGGAGAAGTTCTGAGGGTCCTCGTAATGATGAGCATAGAAGTGTGAAAGGTGACCCAATTGTAGCTATCAGGGAGGCTGCTGTCGTGTCAGACTCTAGAAGTGTGACTAGTATAAAGGGATTTGGTAGATCTAGAATTGACAAAAAAGTGGGGTTTGGGCCGAAGCTGTTGGGCTTGGAAGGGGGGATAAGGTAAGAAAGGAGGAGGGCCGATCTAATGGGCTTATAAAGGAGAAGGGGAAGGCTTGTTTTAGTGGGCTGACTTTTGGACTAAGAAGAAGGGCTGAAGGGTCGGGAATTGGTCTGGAAGGAGTGGTCCAGCGAAGGAGAGTGGAGATCGATGAAGAAGAGAGATCCGTGGAGGTTGGACAATTGATTGGGGTTTTGGGAATCTCCATCAGTTAAAAGATGGAAATACCATGCCTGGGATTCACCAACCAGTGCCGATAACAGGGGGGATACAGTGGCAGAGGTTGAACGGATCGCGAAAACCGATAGATCAAAGCTATTCGGGGTCTTTAAATTTGAAGGTACGATTTCTTTCGCTGTGGGGAGTGAGTCTGAAGGATCAAGTGGTAGTGGATGGGGAAAGAAAAAAATCAAAAAGAGCACTTTTCATTGAGGAAGTA
Organism: Vachellia pachyceras; assembly: GCA_025593235.1. Classification (NCBI taxonomy): domain Eukaryota; kingdom Viridiplantae; phylum Streptophyta; class Magnoliopsida; order Fabales; family Fabaceae; genus Vachellia; species Vachellia pachyceras. The sequence continues at coordinate 12,922 of JANTPZ010104090.1, forward strand.
AAGGAGGACGAGCCTACAGGGGGCAAGGGTGATACGGATGATAAAGGCCTAGGTGCTGATGGAGGGGTAAAGGAAAATGTGTCAGTTGAGGGTAAAGGGTCTGGTGGCTACCCAGTTTCAGCCACCAGGGAGCCATGATTTGCCTAGGTTGGAACTGTCAAGGTCTTGGAACTACCTTGACAATTCGTAATCTAAAGTTCCAATGTAGAAGATACAAGTAAAGTTTAGTTTCCTGTCAGAGACAAAGATGAAGGGAGTTAAAGTAGATAAAATAAGAAAGCTGAATTTTGATTTTAGGGTTAGCTCTGACCCGGTGGGAAGATCTGGGGGAATTGCGCTATGGTGGACGGAGGAAGTGGAACTGAAAGTCAGAATCATTAGCAGGAATTTTATTCATATGAAGAGGTAACTATTCAAAACTTGGAATTAGGAATGATTACGATGGTTTATGGGCCCCAAGGTGTGCCTAAGAAGGTTAGGTTGTGGCAAGAGCTCCAGGGTTTGGATCCAGGTGCCGAGACCCCATGGTTGATCTTTGGCGATTTTAATGACATGCTGTATACCTCAGATAAAGAATGAGGAAGAAGTTGTAGTCAGCGGGATCTTGATAGATTCAGGAATTTTATGATCGGTTGCAACCTGATTGAGTTGGAGTGTAAGGGTAGTAAGTTTACTTGGATGAATAATAGGGAGGAAGGTCAAAGAATTAGGGAAAGACTGGATAGAGCGGTGGTTAATTTGGAGTAGAGAGATAAATTTCAAAACGGTCAGGGGATGGTTTTAGAACCGATAGGGTCTAATCATGCTCCCAGTTTAATCGACTACCTGATGAAGGAGGAGAGGACTCCGTATATTTTCAGGTTTGATGAGAGATGGCTGGCTCACTCAGGGTTTATGGAGATTTTGAACCAGAACTGGGGTTTTGGTGATGTTGAATATGATTTAAAGGATTTAGTGGGAAAGCTAAATCATCTAAGATCTATTTTGGTGAAGTGGGATAAGAATGAATTCAAGAATAGTAGAAAAATAATAAATGAAAAGATAGACAGTATGCAGAAGTGCTTGGAAGGAGTATGGGATGAAGAAACAGCGGGTAGAGTGGTGGCTTTGAAAGAAGACATTAAAGTATTATGGGAAGCTGAGGAGCAGTATTGGGCACAAAAATCAAGAGTGGCTTGGCTCAAATGTGAAGATCAAAACACAAAGTTTTTCCACTTGACTACCATTAAAAGAAGGTGCAGGAACAAGATTAACAGATTGAGAATTGAAGTAGGAAACTGGGTGGAGGATGAAGAGCAAATTGGGAGCTGTTTTACTGAGAACTTCAGAGTCTTGTTTGAATCTGTTGGTGTCAGAGATTTCTCAAAGGCCTTGGAAAGTGTTGGAGAAGTGGTTAATGCCCAGGACAATGAAAAATTAATGGCATCAGTCACTGATAAGGAGGTCAGGCAAGGTAAATTCCAGCTGGGAAGATCTAAGGCGCCTGGTCCGGATGGCTATACTGGAGCTTTCTTTCAGAGCTCTTGGGATACTGTTGGCCCCCAAGTGTGCAATCTTATCAAAAGCTTTTTTAGGGAGGGTTTTTCTTTGGAGAGTATAAATGATACAGATATTGTTTTAATTCCTAAAAAGGATTGTCCTGAATCTGTTAATGATTACCGCCCTATTAGTTTATGTAATTTTATCTATAAAATCTTTTCTAAAGTCATGTCTAACAGGCTTAAGGTGATTTTGGATAAGATTATTGATGAGACAGAGAGCTTTTGTGCTTGGGAGAGTGATTCAGGACAATATTATTGTGGTTCACGAGATTTTTCATCATATGAAGTCAAAAAGGAAAGGAACCAGGGAGGTGGCTATTAAGTTAGACATGAATAAGGTCTATGACAGGGTGGAGTGGGACTTTTTGTATGCTACGATGTTTAAAATGGGTTTTTGTAAGGAGTGGGCTGATAGAGTTCTCTGGTGCTTAAATTCGGTAAGCTCTTCCATTATGCTCTCAGGGAAAAGGGTGGCTAGGGTGATTCCATTATGCTCTCAGGGAAAAGGATTGGGATTTAAGGATTTTGAAGCTTTCAATTTGGCTTTGGTTGCTAAGATTGGGTGGCGGTTGCTACAAAATCCAAACCATTTGTGGGCAAAGCTTTTGAAAGCGGTTTATTTCCCAAAATGTGGCTTCCTCGAAGCTAAGAAAGGTAAGAGAGCATCTTGGTTGTGGTCTGGAATTATTGAGAGCAAAAAGGTCCTTGAGGGGAATATTATTGCTAGCATTGAGGATGGAAGAGATACAAGGGTGTGGGAGGATCCATGGCTAGGAGATTTACCGGACAAGAAATTGGGGTTGAGAGACCTAGTGGGGGATTTGAGGGAGCTGAGGGTTTTGGATATTCGGTCTACTATGGGTTGGGATCTCTCAATCCTTGAAGGCTGGATTTCTGAGAGGGAAAGAGAGGCTATATGCAAAACTGAGGTGGCTCCTATAGGAAGAAAAGTCAAGTGGTTGTGGACGGGGGGAAAAGAAGTAGGTATTAGGTTAGGAGGGGTATGAAGTTGTGAAAGTTAAAGTTCTGAATAGGTATGCAAATTGTCCGTCCTATTCAAACAACTCGCATAGAGAGGTTTGGAGACTGCGGGTTCCTCATAAGATAAAAAACTTTGTTTGGAGAATGTTGTCAAATGCTTTACCTACTGTGCAGAATCTGTATAAGAGAAAATGATGTATGTCTAATATTTGCTTACTTTGTAATTCGGGCATTGAGGACATTAATCACTGTTTCTTTGGGTGTGAGTCGACGAGAGCTAACTGGTTTAGAAGCTTGCTGTTCTTGAACTTTGATAAGCTGGCTGGGGCTGAGCCTATGTCCTGGATGATGGAATATGTGTGTGATGCTGATGTCTCTCACTGGTAGAAAGCTATGTTTGTAGCAGTGTTATGGCAGCTTTGGAAAGGGAGAAATGCTTATTTATTTGATAATGTTAAAACTAATCCTTGTTTTGCTATCGAATAGGCGGCTAGTCTCACAAAGGAGTTCAGGGAAGCTAAGGGGTGGTCGGTGGTGGAGGTAGACTCTTCATCAGTAGCACAGAGAAGTGATAGCGTTAGGAAGCATTGTAGTCCGCCTAAAGGTAATAGGTTGAAGATTAATGTGGATGGAGCGTTCTGTATGAAGAGGAGGAAGGCGGCGATAGCTGTGATTTTAAGAGATTCGAGTGGGTGGTTGCTGGATGGAACAACAAAATTGATGGATGCTCATTCGGTAATTATGGCGGAAAGTTTAGCTCTTTTGGATGCAGTTAAGATGGCTGTTAGGAATAATCTTAAAGAGGTCACCTTTGAAGTTGATAACCAAGTCCTTGTTAGCAGGGTTAATCAAGAGCATGCTCTAATTGACTGGAGGTGTGAATCTGTCCTTGAACATATTCGGGAGTCAAGGAAGCTTGTTAGGAACCATTCCTGTGTATGGGTTCCTAGGGAAGCTAATTATGTGGCCGACTGGGTTGCAAAAGCTTCTTTAGGTGGGTGTTGTCCCAATGATTGGGTGTTCAGACTACCGGTGCAGTTACGCCATCTGATTGATGAGGATGCTCGGGCTGTGGTCTTTGATCCGGGTTGATGCTTCTTTTGTGTCTGTTGGGGTTGGGGGGTGTGCTTTTTGTTGTTGTTTCTTTTTGCTGGTTGGTTGTTCGTTGCGTGTTGATTTATGTTTGTAAGTGACTCTGTATGTTTGTTTCCCTTTAATTGATGCTGTGTTTCTGTTGGCAAAAAAAATAAGAAAAGGGAGGAAGAAAGGGAATTGGAGAAAGCAAGGAAAAAGGACCTAAAAGAAAAGAAAAGGGAAGAAAGAAGAAAATTTCAAACCGAAACTTTAGGATGAGCAGAGAGAGGAGAACTATCAAAAAGAAGAGCAGAGAAATTACTAAACAACATATTGAGCAGCAGTGACAATATTAAGGCAAGTCTATTATATATATACACTAATGGCCCGTTTGGTTCGGTGAACACATAGGAATTGGATGGAATGGAAAGGAAATTTATTTAGGGTGTGCTGTTTGATTGCCACTGGAATGGAAAATAGATTGATGGGAAAATTTTTGTTTCGTTGGGTTAAAATTGTAGGAAAGAGAATAGAAAAATTGTATCAAATGACTATAGTGCCCCTAATGATAACTGTAAAATGCTTTTTTATAAATATATGTATTTATTAACAAAAATTCAACTTATTTATATTTATTCTTTAATATTTAAGTATATAATATATAATTATATTATATTTATTAATTATATATATTTATAAATGTGTTTAATATATATTTTATTAATTATATATTAATATATATCAGGTGAAGATGTGATCTTCAGACCACGTCTTCACGCCATTCGAATGGGGTGACGGTGAAGATGTGATCGTTTTCTTCGGTGCGACTTCTTCTCTTCCAGCGACGTTTGTTTGTTCTCTTTTTCGGTGACGTTGCTTGTTCTCTTCTCTGACGACAAATGGGGTGGAGGATTTATTTGCAAGTTCATGTAACACTGTTCATCTTCTCCGGTGATGATTTCATCTTTGTTCCTCTTTTCTCCGTCGTCGTCGGCAATGAGCTGCTGTGAGTTGTGAATTGATGATTTTGATCAGACTTCCTTTCTTCTCTACTCCCTGTTGAAGAGGATCAAGGCCTTGCTACTCCATTCAATTTCAGTTCTTATCCACGTCCAGACACAAGCATATGAAAAGGGACCTATTCCAACATCATCATGGTTTTGCTCTTCTCACTTTGCATCTCTTGAAATATAAAATCTACACATATTCATACAATATTGATATCTCCCCATTTTTAATAGAATTTGAGATATATTTTGATATATTTGGGGAGTTATTAATGCAAAATTAAAAGGTTTAGTATAGATTTTGATACGACATGGATTTATCACATGATTTGGGGGATTTATTGCAATTATAATGATTTTAGAAACATATAGGATTAAAGAAAAGAAAAAAAAGATTTTGATTTTTGCTGTTTTGATATTTATTATTATTATTAAATTAGTTATATTAGTATGTTTAATCATCCAGGGGTACGACACCGTTTTGGGCTGAAGGAATTGGATATTGAAGGAGACATCACGGCGTCGTTCTGGAACGAAAAAGGAAGAGGAGAGCTGAACATTTGGGGGACCTAAAAAAACAAGAAAGCTGTAACCCGAGGCAGAGAGAGGGGCGTCGGCGGTCTATTGTGCGCGGGTGTCGGTTGTGCTGGTTTGGCTGAGCAGGAGACTGTAATGATCAGGAGAAGACAGATGCGGAGCAAGACCCAAACAAAGAACAAGCCCAAAATAATATGGGCCAATCACGGAGAAGCAAGGAAAACATGGAAGCTATGAGAAATTGAGAAAGTCGAGAGCGTATAAATGGACAACGTCTCGGCATGAGGAGGGTGTGGAAATTTTGGAATCTATCTCATCTCTCTCTTGCTGGCTGTTGTCTCTGTTCTTTCTGTTATTTCCTTTCTGATTCTGTTATGCCGTTATCATTTCTCTTATTCTCTTTCGGACTCTGTTAAACCATTATCATTTCTATCTGTTACTTCCATTATTGTACTGAGCTTTCCAGTAATAGAAATATAATAGTTAAGCACTCATTTTCTAATCTCGCCTATTCCTATACTGCCATTACAGAGACATCGAATGGGAGGAGGCGCCGACTGGGCAGAGGCGTGGATTGTGCTTGGGAAAGAGAAGACCAGTTGAACGAGGAGAAAGACAGGAGCTGGGGGCATGTGTGTCGGCTGTGAGAGGGAAAGAGAAGATCAGTCGAGAGAGGCGACTGGAGAGGAATAGCGACGTTAGGCAGCTGGAGGATTCATTGGTTCCCTTTTCGTTTTCGTCACAGTAGTGAGAATTACCGAGGCACAGCTTCAGATAACTCTGTATCATCTTCATCTTGGTGAAGCTCGCGGCTGAGGAAGAATCATCTGCCTGTCCCCGTGGAGACCGTGAAAGAGGTGGCTGGAACGATGCATTAGTGCTCCGTCGTCTGTCGTGACTCACCTGAACAGAGAAAGAAAGGAAGCAGCTGATTCATTTACTGTATCATTATCTTCACTGTTATTTCTCTTCTTTGCCCCTTCATGGCCTTAATTCCTGAATTTATTGCTATTGTGGCTGAGATGTGGGTGGCTAATTAATATACACTGGGATTATTTTAAACCATTGCATGGATTGAGAATTGATAATACTCTCTTTGGTGATTAGTGATAATTATATGTTAAATTTATCTTGTGGCTAATATATCTAATTGATTGGCCACAACTTAGATGGATTTGTTCAATTAAAGTAAGCTTGAGAGAGTTAATTTAATTGTAGAACTTAGGTAAAATTATACTAGACTTGAAGTTTAGTAATTAAATGGATGGTTTGTTGGTAATATAGAGATATGGTTACTAACCTAACATTGTCGGATTAAGGTTGTTGCCTAATAACTATTTTCTTTTAACTGTAGCAAGAGATTGTGTGCATGTTAATTGAGGATATTAATTTGGTTATAATTTGAGAAAGCTTAATCAATTGCTTCTTGAACCTTAGGCAAATATGAAATGTCATTTAATCACTAATAGAGTTGTGGTTATTTAAGTCTCATGAATTGCAATGGTGAAAAATAATGCTATGCATCTCTCATCACTGAATTAAAGTTCCAATTAGGTTTCCTCATTTTAATATCATTTTTCTTGATTGGTAAACCCTGAGGATATAAACTATTCAAATGATTAATTACTCAACTTAATTGATTGCATGATTGCATTGACTATCTCGCTTGTACTTTAGCTCATCACTAAAGAGTTTGGTAAACCCTTTGAAGTTAACAATGAAAATACTAATTCCATCACTAAAAATACTCCACATTAAATTAGTGATGTGGAAACTTAGACAAAAAAATTTAGTGGCTAATTTCATAATTGAAATATCAACTATGGAATTAGTCATGAAAATTTTTTTCGTAAGAACTTCTGATAAATTATCGATGGAATTAGTCATGAAAAAAATTCATGTCTAATTCCTTCGGAAATCAGGTGTATGGATTTTTTATACTCTTCGATATCAAATGATTGTATGGATTCTTTATACTCCTCTCTCGATCTCTCTCACACACATCTATTAACTCTTTCTTCCGTTGGCAAAAAAAAACTCTTTCTTCCTTCTTTCATTAATAAAGTTGCGAAACATATCTTCAATTTTACCAATGGTGAGGTGAGATGCAAACTTGGGTTTGCATGTCTGTCATATAGCTCCTATGTGCTCCATAACTAATCCTTTTTTGTGTTTTCAAACTTATTTTGATAGGTTTTCACCTTTCTCTTCTCACCTTAAATGAGTCTCGAGGGTTTGAATTCTTTTTGCATTGAACCGTGGTTTTTTCAGCTGTTTATTATAGGGATTGTTTGGGGAGGCCGTTTGCCTCCCCAAAATCCATTCATGCGCTTACCGAGACAAAACTCCTCTCACATATTTACCTCAAAATACGTGACCGTTCTCCCAATGGACTTTCCAAACAAGCCCATAAACAACCAACATTAAAAGTTTCTTTTTTACATTTGTTAACTGATGTTAAAAGTTGCACAAAACAACATTATTGATTTGCATGTCCTTCTAAAAGTTTACATTAATTTTTCATGCTTCGCTTTGCACGTAGGCAATGGAGTAGACAAACTTCGACGTTGAAATTTGTCTTTCATATCCATTCCTCATACATTTGATGTTTCCTTGTTTATTTCAAGGCTCTCATTTTACGTTTAAATTTAAAGGGAAAAAAGAGACAAATATTTCATTGATCAGAGAGAAAAATATTTTTAAAATGGGAAGTATACACACAATGAAGGGAGAGAAAGCTAGAAAATGCTCCACAATCTGAAAAGAGAGAGCATAAATAATAATGGCAATCCAAACGGAACATATCACTATTAAATTGAGAAAAGTCATATCACTACTACAAAAGGTACTTTTTACGCCCTATTTTTAACCCAAATGGTGCCCTTTCTCGGGGAAGCGTAAATGTGAGCGGCGTAGTAAGGTAGGGCCTACGACGCCCTATTCCAGGATAGGCGCCGTAGGTCAGACCTATGGCGCCCTTTTACAGAATATAGGGCGCCGTAGGTTTGACCTACGGCGCCCTTTTTCCCTATATAGGGTGCTGTAAGTTCTTTTTGAAAAAAAATCAATTCAATTTTATTAAACCCACCTGATTCAACTTACAGTTACATTTATACACCAGATCAATTACAGACATAATAAACACCTAGCAGGGTTAGACGTGTATATCTACATAAGCCAAGTCTTGTTGCATCGAAACACAGAAGTCATTGTTATTTAATTTGTGTGGCAGACTAACACAATTGATATATCTAATTCACCCTATACAAGTCGACGTGAAGAGTTAAAAC
>JANTPZ010104091.1:0-26991 GCA_025593235.1 Vachellia pachyceras
TGTACTTATATGTCTAATTCTAAAATCTATTATCCTATTAAGAGAAATTGAAAGAAAATGAACATTGTAAACCCGAAGCTTATGAGGCTTAAAAGAAGTAGGTATATAATGTTAAGGGAAGTCACATATAAAATTGGTTTAAAATATTTTGATAGGAAGACAACCCTAATATATACTTAATTCTATAATATCAACTTTACCATATAAGTCATCTTGAACTTAATTCTGAAAGTTGTAAAGTCATTGCTGCAATGTTTTGCTGGAAGATTTTCTCTTCATCCTGCTTCAATGCTAAGTAAATCAATCAGTTTTTTAAGTATTTGGAGCTCAATCATATTTTCTAATTCCTATTAAATAGAAGTTCTTATCCTTTTCCTTTTCAAGGGATGGTGTAAATCAATAGTGAGCATTTTCTGAGCCATAACTGATCTTTATTTGCAAACTAAAAGGTTATTTCAGAATCATCACATGACATTAAAATGGATGGTTTTCTACTTTAGACTCTAATATAGCTTTTTGAATTAGTTTTCTGAAAGCAGTAACATCAGGGGCATTGCAACAGAACTCTGGTACCTATGATTCAAGCATATTGCTTTCTCCGGGATATAACAGACTGTATAATGCTTACCAGTTGCTGATATCGGATCCTTCCATTAAGGTGACTACCTGTGATACAAAACTTTCCTTTTTGGGACTTAAAGTAGGTCAAGTCAATTCTTGACTTTTGGGTGAAAGCATTAAAGGTTCACTAATCATTAAAAATGCGGTTAAAGTATACATTTGATGCTCTAAATATATATCGAGTTTCAGTTTGGTTACTTAAAATTTTAGAAAGTGCATTATTAGTTCTTTAATGTTAACACCATTAGTCTTATTTAACAGAAAACGCTAACTTCGAAAAATTTAAATGGTGATTTTACGATTAAATGCTGACAAAATACGTTAAGTATTATATTCCCTAAACTAGAAAGTCTAAGTTGTTCTGCTTGTTAAATTTTATAATCTTAATTATTCTCAGTTTTATTTACCACTTGTAAAATTTATCTGACTTTTGCTGTCTTTGTTCAACTTCCTTCATAATTTAAGTATGTCCAAACTATGACTTGCATGTAGAGACTAGTGACTTCACTGTCATTAGATAAAACAGTTTGGGATGCTGTCATGAACGTGTTGAATCAGAATCTCCAAAACTTGCCTGATTCAGGTGTGTTTTCGGTTTATCCATATATGTACTTTGTGAGTATAGAACTTTGTGAATTGTGGCAGTTACTTGGGGGTGTATTCATGCATTTCTTCAAACCACAGCCAAGGAACAACAAAAAATAGTGTGGTCCTACATAGACTCACAAATTGGGTTGTGTTATGAACATAAGCCAAAGGGAGAACCCTATCCTAAAAGACTAGCCTATTAAGAGAGAAAGCCCTTCAAACTTATAAACCACACTTCACTTGTGAGGATTCTTGATGTAAGACTCATGTCAATGCAGCCCTTTGAAATGTGACATCCCTAACAACACATGAGGCATCCTCCTGCTGGTCAAAATCCTCTAAACCACACTTCCTTTGTGAGGCTCTCTAATGTACCACTGATAACAATGCATCCCTTCTAAATCTGTCATCCCTGACAACTCCATGTCATGACAGCCTCCTGCTGGTCAAAACCTTCCAAAACACACTGTACTTGTGAAGCTCCTTGATGTAGAACTTGTAACAATGCACCCCCTTTTAAATCTGACATCCCTGGCCACTCCACACCATGGATGCCTCCTTTTGGTCAAAACCCTCCATGGGTCGTGGCTTCCTACAGGTCAAAACCCTCTGCGGACTGTTGTCTTTGTGAATATCGAGCTCTCAATGAAAGCATCTTTGTTATGAACACAAGTCCAAAGGGAGAACCCAATCCAAAAAGACTAACCTAAATCCCACTTTACTTGTGAGGCTACACAATGTGGGACTTATAATAAGCTACGACCCTCTCCCCACCAATTAGCACCGAGGAAAGCATTAGAAAATTGGAATTGTGTAGATGGTGCAGTGCATTTCGTCCCTTTATGCCATTTTTGTGGTTCCATTCTTGGTTGTACACATGGATTCAGTTGTTGCATTGCCACTATATAGCAGCAACAGAAATACAAGGAACTATGAAGGGGAAAAAAGGAATTATTTCTAGTAGATTTGGTTTATAAAAGATAAATCAACCAAATCAATCATCAATAGAAAATATAAAATCTATAGCAACCCAAATTATTCACTAACTTGACTTGTTACACATTTGCATTATTCATTTCATCTTAGGCGGCGTTAGAAGGCGACAGACTCCTAACAAGCCAGAATTCAACATTGACATTTTAAGTTGGATTTTGGAGATCATAAAGGGAAAGGTTATGGAACTGATAGAAAATTTCTTGTCACTTATGAATCTTTTATTTGAATCCCATAAGATAGAGAAAGCTGCATTATTGAAGGATCAAGAGCTGGAGGGAAAAGTTAGGTCATCTCTGCTTCTCTCCGTAGTAATCCTGTTAATAGTAATCTTGGCCAGAGTCCAAAGGTTGTAATGCTAATTTCTGAATGGTTCAAAGCGATTAAATAGGAAAAAAAATTATTGCTGATATGTGTGTACTGTATAGTAATTTCTTAAAGCTACATTTCTTGTTCAAATAATCATTTGTAATAATGACATTTCCATATTCATAGCCAATGTTATTTTATTTTGATGGTCACTTTTTCTTCTGCTCTCTCTTTATATATATAAACTACATACACATGCTTGATCAAAAACAAAATATACATACAAATGTATTTGGGAGAAAAGTAGAGTTTTGTTGTATAGGAAATACTTTGTACATTTGTTAAATCTTAAAACTGATAGAATTTAATTGTAACAATCTTGTATCGTTAACATGGATGATTTCTAAATTTTTTATAGGATTTTGGAAAGCCAAAAAAAAGTTGTTATAGGATTATTACATAAATTATAATATCACTGGGCCATTAATTTAAAAATGTATTTTTAAAAAATACGTGGAAAAATATATATTGTAACAAAGCCATCAAACTTAATATTTGATTGCTAAAAAAAAGGTTCATTTTCTGCACTTGGGGTGTGTTAATGCAATGGTAGTAGTAACTAGAGTTTTGTTTTAGTATTTTTAATTAATAAGGAAAAGCTTTTTCCCCCTGCAATCGCAAGAGATAAAGGAAAGACATCATCTCAAGTGGTATTGCTCACTCGGAAGCAGTAAAAGATGGAACAAAAGAAAAGCAATTAGTTCATCAACAAAAGTTTTTCACATAATTCTCCAGTCAAGGGGCACTTTATGGGCCATCGTTCAACTTCAGGACTATGAACCAAGGGATTAATGGTTCCATTTGGCACTTTGGAATCATTAAGGCTTGTGTCTAACGGAAAGATTAATCCCTTATAATATAACACCAAGATTCAATTATCTGTAGGAAGATGTACCTATATTTAGTGGCCGACATACCTATCTTTAGCAAAAAAAAAAAATTGCGCTCCAAAAATGCCCAGTGGCGTTGGAGAACATAGGCCTTTTTTCAGCTAAGTGCATGTATTATCCTGTTGGAGGTAAATCTGTTCGAGACATTATGGGACACATTTCCAAGTGAAAATTCGAATATTGATTTATCACGTTATGAGAAATAAACTCTTATTAAATTCAACTCATATTAGTGAGAGAACATTAACCTTTGGCATGAGCAATCAAGAGCCTATAATGGTGAATGTGATTTTAATGCAAAAGCCCTCGGATTGGGACTCCGTGAGCCTTCCCCAAGAAGGGATCTCTATCGGAGGTCTTCCCTACTTCTCAACCTTCTCTAAATCCAACATACAGAAATTTTACCCCTTGACCACTAGTCATGGACATAGACAAGGTTTAGGCTAAATGGGCTGGAGCCTATAATGGGGTTTAAATCCTATGACTGAATGCTTTTTTAGGTTCAACCTTTAGAGTGTATTTGGTTGGAGGAGAGGAGATGGCATGGAAGGGAAAATGATCCCCCTCCCCTCATTTGGTTTACAAATTTGGAGGGGAAGGAAATTAAAATTTACCTTCCCCTCCCCTCCATTACCCCCATTTTGGCTCCCCTCCAAATTGGGGTTTTTTGGAGGAGAGCCAAATTTTAAAACGATTATACCCTTACATATTTTCTATTATTCCATTAATACCCTTTAGGGAAAAAAATTATTTTAATTAATAAATATTTTATAATAAAATAAAAATAAATGAAAATATATTGTAATCAATTTATATTATTATAAAATTTATTAAAAATTATATAATTGTAATTAAAAATATATTATAAAAATTAATTAAATATTTAAAAAATATTTTTTAAAAAATAAAATATTAATTAAAAGCATATTTTATAATAAATCCCATTAAATTAATTAGAAATAGAAATTAAATAATTATCATCAAGAATATATAATGCATATTAATGAAAAATATTAACTATCATGTAAAGGTATAATGGTAAATTAATCATTACCTCCTCTCCTTTTCTCTTTTGAATCAAACACAAAATTCATTTATTCCCCTCCCCTCCAACATAACCAAACAGGTAGCATTAATCCCTTCCATTCCTTACCCTTTCCTCCTATGTATCCCCTCCCATCCTCCTCCATCAAACCAAACATAGCCTAAGCCTTAGAAAATCTGGCCAAACCTAAAAAATTTTTAAATGCGTATTTACAATGTAAGCCTTTAAAGGCAGGCCTGATGACGTGGTTCATGGGTATTCTTACACATTTACCCAAAATATAATTATAAATTCAATATTAAAAAGCAGTTTAATGCAATTGTCAGAAAATATTGAGATGAGTTTTTAAGTTAGTGTATAATACAATATCTAGAATTCTAAATTAAAATATTTGAGGTTGAGTTAATAGTGATAGGCTCTTAAGTTTCTTCTTGGTTTTTTTTTTTTTTTAGGTAAGGGTATTACCCAGGGTATCCACCGCCGGCAGCAGTGACTAATCCCCTCGCTGATTTGTGCGGGCTCTTCGATGGGAGGGACAGCTGGCCCTGGGAAGCTGCTGCATGCCCAAGGCAGGGTTCGAACCCCTGACCTTGGTTAAGCTTGGATCAGCCCCTACCACTGAACCAAACTCCCAGGGTTTTCTTCTTCTTGGTTTTTTAAAATAGGATTTCGGTCAAATTGTCTCATTGTTAATTTCAAGGATTCTCGTGGGCCTGCTTGGTACACAACTTATTCTCAGACCCCATAGACATAGTTAGGTCCATTATCCACAAATTTCGCACACATCACAATGAATAATTCTTTTTTTCCTAAACACATCTCTTCATCCACATGAGACGAGTACGAGGAATTGTCAGACACTAAATACGAAAACATTTCTCTAGAATTCAAACTTTGGTTTATCACGGAAGACACTAGTGCATCAAGTCTTTTTTGACGCTAATTAAAAATGACAATTCAAACTGGTTCTTCAATTGGCGCGTGCCCACTCGCATGTACAGTCAACGTAGAAAGTGAAAAACTTTCTATCCCAGTTATTGAACCGGTGTAGAATTCAGTCTTAAGATAAAACAATCAAAAGCAATAATAAACGATGAGATGCCATGTTTAGTAAGCAGTAGACTAGGAATTTATTATTTCATTGTTGTTTTTGTTGTATCTGTTTTTGCTTTACCATGTTTCCCTTTTTATCAAACCTGAGAATACCAAGTAATTTTTCAACTTATGGAGATCACACAAATTTTGATAAAATTTATTTCTATTTGGTAATGGTACTACTTCAGTCATTAATAAAAGTTGCATTTTAACAACAACAAAAAAACGCACCTTCAAAGAATGAGTAATTTGGTAGATGTGAAGTGGGCATGAAGCGCTACCTCAAAAAAATATTGTAACTAGAGTGAAACTAAAAATAGCCATTCTGCTATCTTAAAAGAAACCTAGTCCAGAAGCACAATTCAAGATGTCAGATGGCTGACTAAGAATCAGAATCATTTTGTCCGAAGGATTGTTCATTTAATAAAAAGAGAACACCATAAGGTCTTTTTTTAAACAAAACCAACAAAAAACTATCGCATGCATGCAATCAGCATTTACAATATTCAAGAATGGTGATGTGCATCTAGTTTTAATCCGAAGTTAAAGAACATTACAAAACCTAGATATCAGGACATCCAGAATCTTGGAGCTGTCAGCTCTCGATCTGAAACAGAACCTTGGTTTGCAAGCCTCTGAATGCGGGAAGAAAATTCTTCAGCCTGCAAAATATCGATGAACTTTACCTATTGCAGTGGAAAGCAAAGAACAAATTGAACTAAATACGAACTACATCAAAGGTGAAGATTGAAGAAGCTCTTTTCCAAATAAAATAAAATTCCAAAGCCTTTTGAATAAAACCCAAAGTTAACATAACACACCAATAAATAGGGAATTAAGGTTGCAAATCATAAAGGGCCAACCATAAGATGAGCTTCGCAGTTATCCCCATGCAAAGGGGTTGACAAGATTTCTCTATAGAGGTGTACTTTCTTTTTCACTCTTCCATAGTTATATTTTTCTTTTTCTTTCTATTCCGGGAGGACTCCTAGAAACTCAACCATTGTATCATGATTTTTTCAAGAGTTAAAGGTGCAAAAACATCATGAACTTTCACTATAAAAGCTTTCAACACCATATACTTTTTGAAGGTCAAAAAATACCTGTAAACATCATAAATAAGAGCAAAAATGTCATGACCTAAATATAATCTAACACCATTATTTTTTAGGTGGGCCCACAATATTTTTTGCATATGTATGTGTAACAATGCTGGATTATATTTAACGCTCATGACAATTTTTGCTTCTATTTTAAATGTTTATGGGTCTTTTTTCATCTTCAAAAAGTATGCGGTGCTAGAAACACTTTCAGTAAAAGTTTATCGGTATTTTTGCAACTTAACCCTTTTTTAATGAACTCCTACATATATAAAAATGATAAAAACTCAAGCAGGTAGGTGATAGGATACTAGTTTATTAGTTTATTTTAATTATTTAATTTTAATCATTTATATGTAATGGGTCAGTTTGTGGAGTCTGTTGTTAGTGAGTGGGTTCGTGAGTTGGGAGTTAGAGATCAGTAAGTACTTAGATCCTAGGAACTTATCAGTAAGAAACCTTCCACAAAAGTTAAAAAGTTAGTTATTGAAATGAAAAAAAAAAAAAAAACTAATCCACTTTATTTCATATTACTATACTTCCCCACTAATGAAACATTAGCCTTCACTCAAAGGGATACATTGTTGATTATCCCAAAATCTTAGGGACTTGCATTTGAGAAAGGAAACATTAGACTTTAATCAGGGTACTGAGCACTGATTCAAAGTAACAAAACCGAGCCACTAAAAACAATTAGTGTATGTATGAATGCACGCACATATATATGTATGAATGAGTTACATTTGGAGCAGAGTCCAAATGCAAGATTGTTGATTTGGCAACCGGATACAGCAAGCAATGCCAAGTTATAAATTAAAATTAAAAATATAAATATAACAAAAGATGCAAACCTTTTCATCAATCCACATCAGTGAAGTTAGTTGATTGTTGAGGATCCGTACGACTGCATCTAATGGATTCATCCCATCAAGAGCATCGAGTTCTCCATCCTAACAGATTATTCTTGTAAGCATCATGTCTTAATGTTTTAACAGAAGAGCGTCAACTACAACGTTTACCTGGCTCGCATTAAGGGATTGAATAATTGACTTTATTTGCTCTGTCATCTGCTCCATTTCCCTCTCTATGAATTCAGCTTGCTCATACCTGCAAAAGGAAAAAAAAAATTAGAAAAAGCTACAAGAGGATTCAATGCACCAATTGAAGAAAAATGAGGGAAAGACGATGAGATCACCAATCTGATTATTTGCATGGAAAATATGGCTTCACTTATATAGACCGTTGAAGCTATAATATGAATCACCCATTACATAAGAACAGTTCAGCACACAAAGAAAGTTTGTCCAAAAACTAATAAAATTTTCTGAACTCAAATTTGATGAAACCTTGCAATCCCTAGAACAATTTTTCACGTTACAAGAACCATCATACAAATTTAATAATGAACATAAGCAGCTCCGTAATTCAGATAACCTATGTAAGCATTACAAATCCCTCAAGTACTAACTCATCAAGAACACGTCATCTAGGGCCGATTTAAGGTTACCAGGATGCACAATTTAGACCAATTGTTTGGTACCACGCATGGTAAAATTGCATAACCCATGTAGACCAGCTTTAAAAGGATTAATTTCTTAATGTGGTATTGGGAAAAAAAATGGCAGTGCAAAGTTAAAATATAGTGAACCCTATAATATTCAGCCAATAAGGTAAGAAAACAAAATTGGCAATTTAAACACCCACATTGCATCTCTTGTAGATGCAGCTTCATCATCAAGAAGCAAACCACGCTCATCCTTGTAAATACGCTCAGCTTCTTCCTCCATACTTTGCAAAGCCTTGTCAACCTAAAATAAATGGGCAACAATGAGCATGCCTATAATTCACAAAGCACAGGTGTTCCACAGGCAACACCCTTGATTTAGAACAAAAAACATAAACAGGTACTATGTCGCACCAGTGCACACAGTCACAGTGCACGCACTGGCTACATTGGATAAATTGGCATAGAAGCATATATACACTAAAAGTGGCATCCATTATCAGATGGACACTCCATACAGATATTCTTATAGACCGTAAATAAACCCTTTTCTTTTTGTTGGGTGCATTTAGAACACTTTTTAACAAATAGAAAGAGCATCAAAACAACTAAAAATAAACTAACTTACTTTATTTATGCTTTTTATCGTCATCAGTGAGGGCACAGAGGCAGCAGCTTCAAAATCACAAGGTCTTCATTTTGAAATCACATTTGTATGCAACTGAAGTAAAGAGGGACATCGATATTCTGAAGATCCAAGGCCTCAATGCATGCTTCGTTTGTTTTTTTTTAATGTTTCATAATCTGAAGTATTGTCTGTTTGCTTCCATTCATTAGTCATTTGTGCAAATTACGCTTTGATGAAAGATAGCAAAGCTACTTCATTCAAGGTTCATCAATCTTTAGACCAGTACTACAACAGATTAGAAGTATTCTTTCTTTTTATCATTTATGCTTTTATTTGTATCTTAGTGTGGACATCGTATCTATGCCAGTAGCTCATTTTGCCCATTTAATTGCTATAATATGTTATTCATGACTCAATTTGCATTTTTATGAGTCAAATTGTTGAATTGCACAAAAACACACATCACTTTCATTATTAAATTTTTTTAAAAAAAGTCAAATTCCACGTTATCTTTCCATGCCCAATGGCCTATACAAGAGATTCATATATCATTAAATTTCACCATACTGAGTGTATGAGACAAGCTAATCAATTTTTATGTAATTAAATTCCACATTGTATGAAATTTTTCGCCAAAAGTCACTTCTCCAATGTTTACTGAAAAATAAATGCATTCTGGACAAAAGTTGTTCTCCCAACGATTATCCAAACAGACCCATGATATCTAGAACGTAAGCATGTTAATAAAACAAATATTTACTTTTCTTCCTAAGAAAAGAGGGCAGTGAAAGAATCTACCAAAAACTATTTGCTTTATGCCATCTAGACCAAAAACTATCCAGATAAATTGTCCTTAAAATACCTCTTGTTGATGAGTCTCTATCAACTCCAGCTGACGCTCCAAGTTTGTCTGTGTCTCAACTACTTTTGCCACTTCAATCTAAATTTAGAAACATCAGAATTTAGAAATCAGTTATCTCAAGACAGAAGACTAATAAATGTTATTCCCATTTTGGTACAGAGAGATCATATAAACATAGAAATAACCTCAAGTCTTAGCAGCACATCACGATTCTGCAAAATCCTGCGATCCCATTCAGCTATTGCATTTGCCTGTTTTCTGAATTTCCCAGTACGCTCTTGCAGTTCAGCATTCCAATCCTTGACAATCTAGACAAAATCAATGAATTCAGAAAGAATGTTATGTGTGCAGATAGAGAAAGAATTCATAATTGTCCAAATTAGCAAGTAATATTTAGCAATGCTGTAGGAAGAAATGTTTTTTTTGAAAGATTTTGTATCCATTGTCCTATTTGCTATAATAGAAGTGTCCTTTTGCATGTTATCTGTGAATAATTTGGCCAATGCTTTTTAAAATGCGTGCAGTTAATTTTGCTCACGAGAAGTTTACAAAATATTTGCTTTTTCAACCAAACTTTCTCATGTACTCAACAAGACTTTTAGAAGCAGCACATTTCTTTAGCATCCTTAAAAGAAAAATGCCCAATCCAGTCTTAAGCAATAATAAAAACTTGATTTTATGGGGCAAAGTGCATAAGGAACCACCTCTCTCCTTTTACGCAAAGTAGAATAAATGCACAGAAAAATAGAAGTACAACGTAGGAAACATGTAAAGAGATTACCTCCTCTACAGACTTTCCTGTGATCTCTGACGGTAATTTTGGTGAAGCAGGTACTGAAGTACTGACAGTTGAAGTGGTTCTATTGGATAAGTAGAAGACTAATAGTCAAAATCACATAATATTTATTGTGTGATAAGCCAATAAATCAAACATATACAATACAAAATCTTGAAGATCATAAAAAACGTGTTATGGCATTTTACCAAGTGATTTTAAAACTGAACTTCAAGCTGAGGCCATGTAGATGCACCACGAATCTTAGGTTAAATATTGAAAACGAACTATTTTTTAACCAAAATACCAGCAATGAATAATCTATTTATGTTCCATTAATATATCAATTCTTTACAGAAGATCATCAATTTGACAAAAGATTTGAACAACTATATTATTTTAAATAACTGACAGAAAAACATTGGTATGCATAATGAAAAGAAATAGAAAAATTAATTTTGTAGATCAGCTGCATCTTTTGTGCAAAAGTACTAAAAAGGACAATCATTAGTAAAAAATGATATTGCATATCTCTTTTTTTTTTTTTTTGTATAGTGAAAAAGGAACCCATTTCCAAGATAGATACCAAACATGCTGTTGGTTTTGGAATTTGATAGTCTGTTTCTAGCAGTTGATCAAACATAAATAAGTTTCATAATTGCTTTAATGATTTAACTAACTGGAGTTGCATTACCTGTCAAGTATATGGCTACTATAAGTTTCATATTATATTTTTAAAGGCAATAGACTTTTATGCAGTATCTTACAAAGCAATACATGCTTTTCATGATTAGAAAATAAGCTTTCTGACTCAGAAGATGTATCACGATCCAACAACTACAATTTAACTTTAAATATTGAGGACATTAATATGGGATGGCCCAAAGAGAGGAATAAAACTGTACAGTGACAAAGCAAAATGTTGCAATAATCAGCTATGCAGTGAAATCCACCATGGCCCCAATTACACAAGGTAAGAAAAACACAGCTCCTATTTCAGAATCATAATGTAATGACCAATTATGCAGTGCAATGGAGGAAGGGAGTGACAGGACCTGGCTCAAAAACTGAGAGATAAAACAGAGAAGAAAAGTTGTTTTGACTTTTGATGAATACAAGTGCTGTTGAGGACCTTTGACTACCAATATATTTTATTGTAAAAAACAGAAATCTAAACAAGATAATCCCAGAGTAAAAAGTTACTGCAGATGCAGAGAGAAATGCTTTATCCACTGCCCAAAATCAAATATACATACCCACTAGTGGAAGCCACAACAAGGGATGATGATGTCTGTCCAGCAGTAGTGCCAGAAACAGAAATTGCTGGAGCTGCAGAGGATGAAGTGGCAACCCCTACAGAATCAGTAGAGTGAAAAATGAGACACTAGGCGTAGGAATGTAACAATACATCTTGCTGCAATAGAATAAGGTCAGACAAAATGAAACAAGTTTACAGGAACAAAGCTAAGCAATGTAGTACAACAACAAAGCCTTATTCCACATAGTGGGATCGGCTTCATGGATCGTACAACGCCCTTGTGCATCAAGGCCAACTCTTTAGAAAGATTGTTAACCAAAAGATCATGCACAATCTACTACAATATAATAAAAAAAGGAAATGCAAAGGCAAACCAGCCCTCAAAGTGATGAAAACCACTACTCAGATATATTATTCAAAGATAAAAACCCAGCTGAAGTGTAAGTCTAAGAAAGCTAGAATAGCTACAAGTTTGTGGAAACTAAGATGAATGGGGCAAAACTCACTCTCACTGGTTCCCACTTTCAAGAGGCTAGAGTCTCTTCCTCACAAATACTAACTATCAGTTTGCTTAAACCCTCCCTAAACCTCACTCCCCAAAATATACAACTAATAGCTCTTATCTCTCTTAGTCACACAATTCACTGACTTAGCTTTGGCCCATTAAATAAGAGCAAACTAGCCACATGTTCAACATTTCCCAGTCTTTGAAGTTTCACCTTGCCCTCAAGCTGAGAAGTGGAATTGAGGACTGAGATTAAAATTATGTGGTCAATACTATAATACTGATACTTATGCCTATCATCAATTAAATTTTCAGCCCTAGCATCAGTAAAACTTATCTCATAAGGTGTTCCAAATTTATCATACCAGCAGCAAAATAGTTGTTAGATGCATCTTTGAAATTCAACCCAAGTTGTCACGCACCACTAGTTGGAGAAAAATCATCAATCAATATAACATTTTAAATCTATAGAAAACAACATCCATATTATTCATAAACCATGATCAGTGAATGCAGCTTCTCAAGGGCTTCATACAATTTTTTGTGTATTCTTTTAATCTTTCTGTACACATTTCATCGGACTTGATGCAACCTTTTTCTTAATTTCTTCAGTCTTTTTCTACATATTTAAGCAGGGTTTAATTCCAAAAATTTTCGGTTATCATCTTTCCCACACAATGCTCAGGAAGATAGCAGCTTTGACGAGAATTACTGCTCTAACCGAATCATGCAGACCACCAGTGTTTAAAGAATCAGTAAATTAAAAAAAAAAAACTAAAGCAATGGAGAAAAGAGCTGTCGGAAGAGACAAAGTAGCCCCATGACTCCTGGATGCTCACAGCCTACCAACATCGTGCAGTATATTTATCCAAGACTTCAGATTTATCAAAAACCTCTCTGCGCTCAGATCAAATGAAAAATGCATCCAACAACAAAAGTTACTTCCAGAAGCACACATCACCAGCAGTTTCCCCAGGTCTGTGGCTTATGATCTGTTAATACGATCTCTACCAATTAATGTCAAGCTTTTTTATTATGAGGCTCGAAAAATAATCCTGCAGTACAAGTAATTATAGCTTACAGTAGCGAGGCTCCACCAGCTGTAGCAATTTCTTTCCGATTTCTGCCTTCACAAGTATAATTACTAAATGCATGTTCTGAACACTTTCCGCATTCACAGTAAATCTTATCACTACCTATTGTTTCTCAAAAATACGTATCTGCTTCACAAATTTCACAAAAAAAAAAAAGAAAGTAGAAAAGCCTTGCAAGAATTAACAAAGCAGTAGTGACTAGTGACTAATACAGGAACCAACAGAACCTTGCATAAATAAATTCTATTACAGCCATCAACCTTTTATCTGCACCCTCTTGCATGTCTACTACCTAGTAAATTTTCACTCAGTCTTGAGTAGACTTGTGAGATTGAAAAGTTACAATTATCAAATTGAAGAGTTCACATCACTAAAATAAATGAACAAATTACATACTCTAACATGCTATCCATGCTCACTTCCCCAATTTCTAGCAACAAAGCATAACCTAAAAGCATGGTAGAACATCAAAATGAACTTTGAAGAAAGATAGAAAAAGGCTTCTAAAATACAGGAAGAAAATCCTCTAACTCCACTTTGCGTGGAAAACAATAGAGTTTAGCAAGGCCACGCAGGGCTGGCTGCAAAAAAGTATCGTGATGGCCTCTAAATACAAGTAACAAGATACCTCAAAGATTTTAATTATCCAACTCACCAAATCCAGGAGCAGTGCTGCTTGACACGGCTGGTGTTGATGCGGCAGAAGTCGATGCCTTAGTTGAGAAAGAGAAGCCAGAAGTAGAACTAGCACCTCCAGCAGAAGCAGTACTGCTAGCGAGACTGAAACCTGTGAAAGATCCTCCACTGCCAGAAGAGGCAGCGACAGCAGGAGCAGCAGTACTTGCAGAAGAAGCCACGCCAAATGCAGGAGCAGAAGTAGATTGGGTTGTAGAGCTAGACGCTGGTGTTGAAACCGCAGTAGTGGTCGTGACTGTTGAAAATAGTGAAGCTGCAGAGGATGCAAATGAAAATGAAGGCGTCTTTGTGGCAGGTGTGCTAGAAATTGAACTTCCTGAAGCTGCATTGGAAGCTTGAGTAGAAATGGATGCTGTATTAACAAATGAGATGCTGGAAGTGCTGGAAGAGGAGGAAGACGATGTCAGCGAAGGGGCTGCAGAAGTTACAGCAATGGGCGTAGATGGCTTAGCGAATGCTGAAGCACTGGAGAAGGAAAAGCCTGAAGAAGAAGAAGAAGAAGAAGAAGACAGTGGAGCTGGGCTTGAACTTGGAGTAGAACCAGCAGAGAACGGGCTCGAGAGCAAAGGAGTGGTGGTAGCAGCAAAAGATGAATTAGAACCACCAAATAAATTCGAAGCAGGAAAAGCAGATGAAACAGCTGTGGATGAAGAAGAAACCGAAGAAGCTGCGAACAGGGAAGACCTAGAAGCTGCGATGGACGCAGATGACGCAGCACTCGCGCTGGGAGCTGATGCCCCAAACGGCGACGCTCCAGGAGTCGTCCCTCCGAACAAGGTGGTATTAGAACTAGGTGCCGAAGGTGCCCCAAACAGTGAGGAACCTGAACTGGCCCCTGCAGACGAAGATGAAGCGAATAAGGATGAGGTAGCACTCGACGATGATGCAGATGACCCGAACAAAGACGGCGCCGATGAACCGAAAATGGACGACCCGGAAGCTACAGGTTTAGCTGACCCAAAAAGTGACGACCCGGAACTTGCCCCGAATGGGGAAGGGGAAGAAGATGGAGCAGCAGAAGATGACCCAAAAAGCGATGGAGTAGAACTCGATGAGCTGGATGCCGCTGAACTAAAACTGAACAATGAAGGCGCCGAAGAAGCAGCGGTAGATCCGAACCCGAATGACGGAGCAGGGGCATTGGTTGGAGCAGAGAAAAGAGACGAAGATGAGGAAGAAGCGGAGTTTAATGGGAAAGAGAAAGAAGGTGCGGAAGAAGCGGAGGAGGCGAAAGGGGATGGGGAAGATCCCAATGAAAATCCGGTAGAGGCTGTGGATGACCCGAATGTGGAAGGCGATGATCCGAATGAAAAAGGCGGAGCTGAAGATGGTGAAGTGTTGGTTAATGAAAATGGAGATGAAGATTGAGAGGAAGAAGCAGAAGATCCAAAGAGAGAGCCCGACATTGTTGCGCTCTCTCCCCACACCGGGGATTCTCAGACCCAAACGAGAGATTTTCAGGAGCTTCCCAGGGTTTAAGCTCCACTGTTCTCTCTTTTTGGATGGGGAAGCACCAAAGTCCAAACCGGTTAGACCGGTCTATTTTTTTTTTTTCCGGTGAAAATAGACCGGTCTATTTGCTAAAAGGCAAATTTTGCCTAGAGTAGTTTCTTGCTAAGGAGGTTTCTTTTCACTTTCTTACCAGGCAAAAACATTATGCGAAATCCCAAAAAAAAATACCACGTCGTTTATAAATTTTGTCATTTTCACAGTCAGTAATTTAAGGCTATGTCTGGTTTGATGAGTTGAAAAGGAGGGGATGGAAGGGTTTAATGTTACCTTGTTTGTCTATGTTAAAAGGGAAGGGATAGAATGAGTTTTATGTTTGGTTCAAAAGAGGACGGGAGGGGAAGTAATTATTAATTTACTATTATATCCTTATACATGAGTTCATATTTTTCTTACTTCCGTACTAAGGAAATTAATTTTCAAGTTATTTTAAATTACATAATATATTAACATCAAACTTCAAATTAATTTACAACGTTTTAACTTGCAACACAATGCAATTTCCTGTTTACTTTCACCTTTTGGGATGCCACACACAAATTCTCTCTCTTTCCTTTCTTTTTCTCTGTTGCTTACAGATCCCATACACCCATTCTCTTTCGTTCTAGTTTCTAGCACAAAATATAAATTAGTGATTTTTATTTGCCGCACGCTTCCTCTCAATTTTGCACAGGTTGGGATCCAGATTTTTTCTTTTTTTAAAAGGTCCCTTGTCTGAATAATTGGATCACCGTAGTTTTTTTTTTCATTTTGTTCTTCCTCTCAGCTTCATTTCAGCCTATCCTCTCATTTTGTTTTGTTTGCTGCTTGTCGCTCTCTACTCATTTGGGGGTTATTTCCGAGTAATCTAGATACTTCTACCACCAGTTTTGCTGCCAATCAGTTTCCTATATCAACTTCCATTTGACCTGAAGATACAATTCTCCCAACCCATTCCTCTTGCATATGCCATTTGGCATCAGCTAAAAGCCTAAATCGGTTGCTTAATAATATATGAAGTTTGGATTTGGATTGAGGAAGAGCAAAGGAGCGAAGTTGAACCCACAGTGAAGCTATAGTGAAGCAAATCTAAAGGATGGGAAAATGAAGAGAACTGTGCGAAGTTGGGGCGAGAGTGGCAAGGGTATGATGGAATATAATAAAGTATGTGAGGGTATATTAGTCAAGATATTTTGCATCCCTCTAAAAAAAACCTCATTTTGGAGGGATCCAAAATAAGGGGAGGGAAGGGATTGGAAAGCCAAATTTTGACTCCCCTCCCCTCCAATTTTTCATACCAAATTGGGGGAGGAGATATTTTTCCTCCCCTTCCATCCCCTTCCCCCCAACCAAACAAAGCCTAAAACACTAGTAGTATAATTTAACGAGTGTAATGAATTTCTCACACCCTCATGTTAGTTAAATTTTCTCTGAATGTAAAATTTGTTAAATTAAATTTAGTGGATATAATTATTAAAATGATAAATAACTTTGTAAATGTTGTTATGCTCGTTGTAAGCATAGTCATCGTCAATGTTTAAAATAGCATATTCTTACTTATAAAGATTGACAAATGTCATAAATTTTCCACACCCTTCCCCATTAGTTGAATTTCTCTAAATGCGAAACTTACTAAATACAATAGTAAATGTTGGTATTGAAATGGTAAATGAATTTACAATGTTGTCATTCTCATTATAAGTGTAATCATTGTGTAAGTAATTACATTATTACATATATTATATATCATCATGTAATGTATTAACAAAGAGGTTTGGTGACCCAATGATTATCAAACCTTCTACGAACGGGGTTGGGTGGGATAGATATTAGAAAAACCGACATGTATGAAATCTTCTATAGATATGACACATGAGGTTATTGTTGTAAATATTATGTGTGGATATGTCAAAGGAAAAGTCCCACATTATTTGGGATTAAGAGGAGGAAAAAGCTTGCACATGATGAAGGCCACTTGAGATAAATCCGGCAATTTTCCCTTACACTTTATGTGCAAGTTAATTGTGTATTGGGCGCATTTTTATGAAAAGCTCTGTAGAAATAAAAACACTATTTTGAATAAAGTCTTGACCAGAAAATTTCTGACTTTAATGTGATTTTTTAATACTCATAATTGTTAGCTTTTGATTTAATGTTGTTTTTAAGTTGAGTTTATGTTCCAATTCGTTATCCTATTTAAAACTACCATTGAATATTTCTTCATTATTGTTGTTTATGGCTTGAAATAATGTGTGCGTTTTGAATATGGCTCAATGTGGAGATCTGCAATAAAAAGGCAACTCAATTATGTTTGAAATAATGTGTACATTTGAATGACATCAATATGGAGATTTGCAATAAAAAGGCAACTCAATTATAGCTTGAAATAATGTGTACGTTTGGAGATTTGCAATAAAAAGGCAACCAATAATGTGTATGTTGGCTTTAATATGATTCATTGCATTGACCAATGGTTTTTAATAAGTTTTATTGTATTGTTTAATGGCTTTTAATAGGTTTCATTGTATTGTCCGTTGTGTAATACTGATTGTCTTTAATATGTTTCAGTGTATTATCCGTTGGGTAATACTCAGCGTGCCTCCAGCTACCTTTACCTTTCAAATGCTTTTATTGACAAATAAAAACCGACTATCTTGTAATATTAAGTGATTATAAGGCAATTAAAGTGGTAATTATGTGATTTTAAAAATTTCCCAATGACAATGAGGTACATAGCCTATACAAAGGTTTCGAAATGAGAGGTTGAATACAATTGCACTTGAGTTTTCGGTGCACCTCTCTTCCTCCTCCTCTAACATATTTTTCTTACTGAGTTATATTATTTTTGCTATTATGCTCACCCTGAATTCGCAGGAAGAATCCGTTTAATCCTAGGAAGTGCCGCATCTCTATTAGCCGGTGGTTGCGGAATAGCTCTTAAAGAAATTGTTCTTAAGACGCGACTCGGGTTGATTTTTAGTTTGCAGGTGTGACCAACTACAATCTTAAGAGCTAGCTATTATCATGGAGTCACAAAACACTGCTACTAGTCCCAATGATGCTGTCTCGGTCTCTATTCCGACTGTAGTGCCTCTTCCAAGATTGTTACTTGACACTTCTAAGATAGATCAATTTGATGGGAAAAATTTCAGACGTTGGCAAGAGCGAATCTACACTCTCCTAAATATGCAAGGAGTAGCTGCTACCCTAACATAACCTGAACCATCGGCTGATGCTGATCAAGCCCAAAAGGACACTTGGGTATATGCCAATAAGGTTTGCAGACACACCTTGATTAACACTTTATCTAATGACCTTTTCAATTTTACAGTGTATACAAGGAGGCAAGTAAGATACGGGAGTCTCCCATTCTCAAGTACACTGCTGAAGACGCTGATAAACAAAAGTTCGTAGTGGGGAACTTTTATAAGTGGAAGATGACTAATGAGAAGGACATAAAGCTCCAAATCAATGAGTACAACAAATTATTTGAGGAGCTCAGAGATGAGAAAATTAACCTACTATATGAGTTTGTAGCAGGTGTGCTGATCGAGAAGCTACCTGAGACGTGGAGTGATTACAAACAGAAATTGAAACATAAGCAAAAGCAGTTGTCTCTATCAGATCTGATCACCCACATCACTATCAAAGACACAAACAGAAAGGCGATAAGAGCTGCAAAAGGGAAGGAATTGGCTGTCAAAGCAAATCTGGTGGAATCAAAACCACACTCCAAGAGGTATGATTCAAAAAAGAAGAAGAAATCTGGTTACAAGCCCAATAACACTAACCTCCCCTTTAAGGGAAAGGGAAATTGTTTTGCTATGGCAAACCAGGGCACCATTTAGCACAATGCAAAAAGAGGAGTACAGGAGGCAATTATCAAAGAAGCAATAACCCTTCTAAGCCAAATGTGATTTTGGTTGAAGGAGATGATGCCAACAACGATGAAATCATTATTGCAGTGGTTTCTCAGGCCATCCTAGTCTTTAATGTGAAAAAGTGGGTGATAGATTCAGGAGCCACCAGGCACATATGTGCAAACAAAGAGATGTTTACCTCCTTTAAAGAAGGGGTTGACTGCATCTATCTTGCTGACTCCCGAACTGCTAAAGTTCAAGGAAGAGGGAAAGTGATGCTTAAACTCACATCAGGAAAGACCTTACTACTAAATGATGTGCTGTATGCACCTGAGATTAGGGCAAACTTGGTCTCTGTGGCTTTGCTTGTGAAGGTTGGGATTAAAGTGTCTTTTGAGTTTGACAAGATTGTCATGATTAAGAATAATGTGTTGATTGGGAAAGGCTATTGTAACCAAGGACTGTTTGTGCTAAATGTTGCTGATATGAATGATAATGCATCTTCTTCTGCTTACTTGATTGATTCTTTTGATTTTTGGTATGCTAGATTAGGGCATATAAATAGATTATATATAAAAAGATTGCAACACCTTGGGTTAATATCTAAAATTAAAAATAATGATTTTAGTAAATGTGAGGTTTGTGCAGAAACCAAACAAGCTAAGAAAACTCATTTTTCTACTAAAAGAGAAGCTGACTTGTTGTCCTTAATTCATACTGATTTAGGGGATTTGAAACAAATTGAGATAGGGGGTGGAAATAGATATTATATAACTTTTATTGATGATTTTTAAGATATACTAGAGTATATTTATTACGAAATAAAGACAAAGCATTTGAAAAGTTTGTTTTATACAAAGCAGAAGTAGAAAATCAACTTAATAGAAAAATTAAAAGGGTTAAATCAGACAGAGAAAGGGAATATTTAACTATAAATAACTTTTGTGAAAAAGAAGGGATCATTCACGAAGTAACTTCTCCTTATTCACTAGAGTCTAATGGTATTGCAGAAAGGAAAAATAGAACTTTAAAAGAGATTATGAATGCTTTACTTGTAAGTTCTGCTACACCTGATAACTTGTGGGGTGAAGCTTTATTATCTGCTTGTTTCTTACAAAATAGAATTCCTCATAGGAAAACCAATAAGACACCATATGAGTTGTGGAAAGGCTTTGTGCCTAACCTTCAATGTTTGAAAGTGTAGGGGTGTCTTGCTAAAGTTTTATTACCTGATTCTAAAAAGAGAAAAATTGGTTCTAAAACTTCTGACCACATGCTTATTGGTTATGCTCAATAAAGTGTTGCTTATTGTTTTTTTAGTTTTGAAAAGTGATGTTTTGGATAGTAACACAATTATTGAAACAAAAGATGCAGAATTTTTTGAACATATATTTCCTTTGAAAGGTGAGCACATTCCTAAAAAAATTGGAAATCCAAATTATTCTTTTAAACAAATTTCAAATGAAAGTTCAGTTGAGAATTTACAAAGAAGTAAAAGACAAATAAAGGAAAAATCCTTTGGAGATTGTTTATATTCTTATTTGGTGCAAGACGAACCCAAAAACTTGTATGAAGCAATTTCTTCTCCATATGCATGTTTTTGGAAGGAATCAATAAAAGCTGAAATTGATTCTTTAAATCAAAACAAAACTTGGGTTTTGGTTGATTTGCCTCAAGGAACAAAATCTATTGGTTGCAAATGGGTTTTTAGAAAAAAATATTTTCCTGACGGAACAATTGATAAATATAAGGCTAGATTAGTAACAAAAGGTTTTACTCAAAAAGAAAATATTGATTTTGATACCTTTTCTCCGGTAACAAAAATTTCTTCGGTTAAAATCCTTATCGCTTTAGCCTCGATTCATAAACTTTTTATTCACTAAATGGATGTCAAAACTGCTTTTTGAATGGTGATTTAGAAGAGGAGATTTATATGAAGCAACTTGAAGGATGTGTTGTTCCTGGGAAAGGAAACAAAGTTTGTAAACTTGTTAAATCTTTATATAGTTTAAAGCAAGCTCCTAAACAATAGCATGAAAAATTAGACCAAGTTTTGCAAAATGGTGGTTTTTCTACTATTGAAGAAGAAAGATGTGTTTACACAAAACTTGTAAATGATGTTTGTGTGATTATTTGCTTATATGTGGATGACATGCTTATTTTTGGTAGTAGCATAGATGTTGTGCTTGAGACAAAATGTTTTCTTGCTTCAAATTTTGATATGAAGGATTTGGGTGAAGCGAAAGTAATTTTGGGTGTTAAGATCATAAGGAATGATAATGGTATCTTACTTTCACAAGAACATTATGTAGAAAAAAATTTGAGGAAATTTGAACAATATGACGAATCTCCTTTGAGTACTCCTTATGATTCTAGTATGCATTTAATAAAGCATGAAAGAGATCTAGTTACTCAATATAAATATGCATAGATTATTGGGAGTCTGTTGCAATTAATGAATTATATCAGGCCAGATATAGCGTATGCTGTATGTAGATTGAGCATATATACTCACTGTCCAAGTAGTAAACATTGGCAGGCTTTGGTGAGGTTATTAAGAAACCTCAAGGGTGCCATACATTATGTTATCCATCATAGCGGATTTCCCAATGTATTAGAAAGATACAGTGATGCTAGGTGAGGTTATTAAGATACCTTAAAGGTGCATTAAAGACAATGTTCTTGGACGCGACTCGGGTTGATTTTTAGTTTGCAGGCGTTACCAACTACAGTTATGATGTTCATAAATGGCCATTTTGTCAATGCCTTTCTTGCTGCTGCTACCCAACCTTATTTTCAACATTTTATAGTTTGGGAGAAGTAAATTTGTAAGGTTCAAAAAAAATCACATCGGACCACTAAGCACTTATATCGGCTGGCTATGGGTCATTCTAGCTTAACCAATGGTCTCATGTTCAAACCGTAAATATACATTTGTGATAATTACTAGGTGGTAGCAAAGTTCCCACCTACATTCCCCTTGATTTAGATTAATCGTTGCCAAATGTGTTGGAGACTGAGGGAGAAATCCCAAAAAAATGGGACCAGACAATGACTCCGTCGTGGTAATGGTTCAAGGGTCAATGAATTTGATTGAGGTCAATTGTAACACCCTCTTCCTTAATCCAAAATAAAACCTCATTTTTTTAATTTAAAATAAATTTAGTGAAATGCTAACTAAATTTAGAGTTGACCCAATACCATTCAAAGATCAAAATATATTATCCACTCTAAGTTTCCCACATAGGGAACAATGGTTATCAATATTACCTCGTCTAGGTAGCGTAAGCTCAACTCATAATTTGATATTATCAAATTAACAGTGATACATCATCAACAAAATAAAAAATAATTTAAAGAGTATGCATAGCCTAAATATATGATGATATATACATCTTCCACATGAATGTCTCAAAAATAGGAGGCTCTACAACAGGTCGACGCAATACTATGCCTTCATCTCTTTTCCTTCCCTTCTACTAGTACCAGTGCCATATCCTAAAAAACATTTAGAGCCTCGGAATAAAACACAAATTCCCAATAACCAGCAAATAATTTACCAAATAGTCAGTAGGTTCATAAGAGGTGAAGTGTAGTGTCCCATCGTTGGTTTAAAAAAAATCAAAAACCAAATCAGAAGCAGAGAGCAGTTGGTGTGCGCATGAGAAGGAAATGATTTGGTGGTGGAGTAAAAGGAAAGAAAAGAAAGGAGAAGAAGAAAAGAAAAGAAAAGAAAAATAATTGATTGGAGAGTTTTCGTGCAAGCAAAAAAAAGGAAAAAAGAAAATAAAAAATAATATACACACACGCACACATGCTGGCAAGTTGGGGGTATTTATACACCCACACAAAAATTGAGAGGAGAGAGCGTCCGGTAAGACAGATAGAGAAGAGAAGGAAAGGAAAGAGGGAGAGTGTGGTGAGAGAGAAAGCTAAAAGGGGTGTTTTTTAGTCTAAGGTTCTACTTCTGAGATTATTTAGGTAAGTAAAACG
Organism: Vachellia pachyceras; assembly: GCA_025593235.1. Lineage (NCBI taxonomy): Eukaryota > Viridiplantae > Streptophyta > Magnoliopsida > Fabales > Fabaceae > Vachellia > Vachellia pachyceras. Next base: position 23,365 of record JANTPZ010104091.1, read on the forward strand.
ATTTATTTTTATTAAAATTTGTTTACAAAAGTTGTTCTAAATATTTTTCTCTTTTTAATGATAGTAATATTATGTTGATTTTAGTATTTAGATTTTCCTCCAATATAAGTCTTATTTGTAGAAGGCTATAAAATTTTAGATATATATTTTTATCACTAAGATTTATTATGTTAGATTTATTGGTTTAATATTTTGAATATTTTAAAAATTTATTTATGTTTGAGAAAGAGAAGATTTTCATATATTCAATGCTTCAACTAAATTGAGGATGCTTAAATAATTAGATTGGTGGGAATAAATTTATTAGTTTTACTATTATATTGTGTAAATATATATATTCGTATATATATATATGTATATGTTCATTATAAAAATTTATAAACCAATTTCAAATGATATATTTATTGACAACAAAAAAAAATTGTTTAAATAAATTATTTCAAATATTAGAGATATTTTGAAATTTTAAATCGATTTAGATTGTTAAATAAATTAAGAGGTTATAATTTAAACAATGATTTTATTACCTACGTTAGTGGTAGATTAATGTGTAGTACTATTTAATTTTTTTGTAGACCATTTATAGGAACTTGGTGTTGGATGAGGATTTACTTGTGGTAGTATTTTATTGCTTGGTGAGAGGTAACCACTTTCCTCTCTTTGTGCATACTTGTAACATGTTTGTGAGTGGTTTCAAATATTTGATTTTATGAAATGTGACATTGATATTTGATTTGAACAATAAAGTTATGTTGTTAATGAAATTGCCTTGTGGGACCTATTTTCCATTAAGAGATAATATGTGTTATTTATTTGATGGAATTGTTTTCAAAATGTTGGAAATTATTGTATTAAGAACTTGTGGAATTGATAATAGTACATGAAAAGTTCTATTAACATTTGTTGATACAAGAGGGAGTTGTGGATGTTGATTTGATGGGAGATTATTTAAGAGGAAATAAGGGGGTGAATTTCTTGTACAAAAAAAGGAAATAAGGTGATAGGCTACCAGGTGTACACTGGTTAGTCCTTTGGCTCATTCGTATTTGATAGGGTAATGGCACCCCGCTGTTATAGTAGAGGGGGAACCCATGGTCCGGTCTTGTGTGCTGTGGACTTGGTCAGTCCATATCATTTGATCGGTGAGCTCGTTAACTACCATTCATATGGGATAGTTCTAGCCCATGGGTTCAGTCAGAGGAAATAAGGCTGGGGAGGAAATAAGGGAGGTCAAAAGTCAACCTTATGCATTGATTTCTGCGCAACTTTATGATAATATAAGCGTGAGATTATGATGTCATAAGTTGATAAATAATTATGATTATTTATATATGTTGTCAAATTGACATTTTTGAAATAATGTTATATTTAATGTAACTGTCCCACTTAACACCACATGGGCACTTACTCGTATGCCCAATGAGATGGAATTGCTGGTTACTGAGACGTTTGTCTCACCTTGTTGCTTTAACATTTTTTTTCAGGTGGTAGTTCTTGTGCCAGTCCGTCAGGGAAGACTTCGGAAGCTTAAGCTACTTTCATTAAAAGTAGTGCTTCCGTCTTTTGGGTTATGTTGTATTATTATATATTGCCACATTAGGGCTCATCATGCATTCTCTGACTTATTTTGAACGATTGATGCATCGATCGTTTATGTTTGATTTGAACTTCCGTTGGACTAACTCTCAATGATGGTTTCGATATTAATTAGTCAAAGAATTTCCGATTGAATATTTTGTTAATTGACGTTAGTAAGAGAAGGACTTTACATGAAGTATGTATAAGCTTATTGAAAGTATATTGAAAAACAACTATAAACCAAATACAGTGTTTGATCAACAATTAGACACGAAGCATAATATTATATGCTAAACAGAGAAGTTGGTAAGTGAACCAAATTCCACTTGATTAAATTAATAATTAGGAGTAACTTAAACGCAGTATATCACAGATTATACACAGTTCTCTCTACCAAACTCTTCCTTATATCACCTGACGTAGACTTTAACATATGATGATAAGAGACCTGACAAAAAGTCCAACATCATTATAAGGTTAATGAGCCACTGTCATAACCACCCACAACTGGGTCTAAGATTGGAATGTGCATTCTCTATGTGGCTACCCACAACTGAGTCCAAAACTCATAAGAGTTGACCATTCTCAAGTCGCCCACAACTATATCCAAGATTTGAAAGATGTAATGTAATGTTAACTGCTATGTTCAATAGTTGAGACTTTTGCCATGAACTTTAAGATTCACCAAATACAACATATTTCCCATACTTCATTACAATCCAAACTCATAGCTTAGTCACAACCAATCTACAATACATTTATAGAATTATTATCCATCACGTTCTCAATTATAATGTAATATCACAAAACATAAAAAGTCAATAACATAAATCATAGTATCAAAATATTATTCGATTCACCATCAAGTTATAAACATATAAATTTTAGTTCACAAGAGAAATTTTCATATTAATTTACAAAATAGTAATCACATGAGTTTTAGATCAAAACAATATTTACAATTCAAACGATGTTTCCAAAATATTTTACAATCCATGACAATCATATAAAATAAATTAAATGTGGTTACCTCTCGTTAAAGTAAGTTGCAATACCACAATAATTCAAGATCAACATTTAAGTCCTCAAAATACATTTAATTTACGCAACAATAATTACACATAAATAAATAACAACCAAAATAATCTCACATATATATGAAATAAAATTCATTCTCTTTCTAAACTTCATGACCTCCCACAAATCCTTACATTCATGCTCAAACCTCTTTATCACAACCATATTTCTATTTTTAAAGATTCCATTCTCCAAAATCCACAAAATTTTTTCTTTTTAAATCCTCAAAATCACATATATCATAAAATCCTTAATGAAACCACCATTTCGTTCTTCCATAAATCATATCTTAATTAATGGAATCGCTAAAATATCTTTATTTCTTTAATCTATCCAAAAACACTAATTTCCATACTCAAATTTTCTCCAAAATACCCAACATCAATTTTCATTATAAACCTCAAATCTATTCTATTAAAAAATCAATATCCACTCCAATAGCATTCCCAAACCCAAGTAAATTGTTCAACAAATTTTTGATTGGCCACAATGTCCAAAATAATAAGAGTTGGATCTATAACAAAAAATCATTATAAAATCTTAATATACCCAAATAAAAAATCTAAACCAATAAAAAATCCTCTATAAAAATTTCTCTACATCAGTATGGCATTACATTGTCAAAACTCAAACCTTCTTCAAAACCTAACCTAAAAGTATCTTCATCTAGCAAGAAATTACTATCATTAGAAAAAGAAAAATATCTAGAACAACTTTATGAAGCAATGAGTGACAATGAGAGATTTTGATTACCTAAATAATCCCCAAAGTTTTGCCTTAGTAGAGTTTCTCACGCCACATGGCTGGAGAAGAAGGAAGAAGCAGAAGGAAAGAAATAAAGAAGGAAAACGGTAAGGGAGATGCGGGGGTGGGGGTGATTGAGCTTTATTTGTATTAGTTTTCTACTTGAATTTTCAGAGTCTTAGAGTCAATTTTAGCCCATACATGACCTTTTTGTGCTTAAATGTAGAT
>JANTPZ010104093.1:0-11058 GCA_025593235.1 Vachellia pachyceras
TTATACTTCAATGTAAATGATTAAAAAAGAGGGATATTTTAGAAAAATCAGCACATGTATTTTTTACAAGTAATTAGCTTATTTAATCCCCTAAATTTGTATAAATTTGTTAAATAACTCCTATGTTTAAAACTAGATACAGTAATGAAAAATAAACAAGCAACTTGTTACAAATAAAAATAAAATGAGTGCATAGGTAAAAAAAGGGGGAATGACAAAAAAACTTGGTAAAATGCAAATATTTACTATAAAATAAGTTATGAATTGTTTATCATAGTATTAATAACTTATCAAAAATAATAAAAAACTTAGGTTAAAGTATACTTTTAGTCCTTTGTATTTACGTGATGTTTCACTTTAGTCCTTTAAGTTTAAAAAGTGCACTTTTAGTCCCTCAAACTTAACGCCGTTAGTTTCACTTAATGAAAATTGCTGATTCATCAAATTTAATTGATGACTGTGCAATAAAACGTTGACAAAGCAGATTTACATTTTAATTTTAATTTGATAATATAATAAATTTGATATTTTAAATTGTGTAAAATAAAAAATATTTAAAATAACAGCGTTAAGTTTGATAAGTCAGCAATTTCCGTTAAGAGAGACTGGCGGCGTTAAGTTTAAGGGACTAAAAGTGCACTTTTTAAACTTAAGTGACTAAAATAAAACCTGACGTAAATATAAAGGATTAAAAGTATACTTTAACCAAAAATTTATTTAAGATTTTGTAATTTTGAGAATCTTTTTATTTCTAAAAAAAAGTCAACTCTTTGATTCTGATAAATAATTGCATGGAGCGACAAGAAAATCTTCTAGGATTTCTCGTGGAGCGGCAAAACCCAAAAGGCCCTCCAACGAAAAAAAAGTGCCTTCTCTTGATAAGTCAAAAAATCAAATGCTAAAGGACCAAAAATATCTGTAAAAGAATATTATATGAAGAGCACTAGCTGGTTTTCTAAACTTAAGTATGGTATAATTTTGCTTATTAACTCTCGAAAAAGGTAGAAAAAATCTTTAATTTAATCTGTATCGGAAGCTTAAACAAGGAAGTTGGGTTATATGGAATGGGTTACGAGTAGAAATATCACTGCATAATTTTTCCCATTAACCCTAAAAATAATGCAAAAGTCACTACACTACTAGAAAAATGATATTTAGCGATGAAAAAATCTATCATTAAATGATTATTTTTCATCAGAAAATTTTTATTTAGCGATGAAAAATATTAGCAATCCTGTTTTAACACGGAAAATAGTCATTTAACGACAGATTTCCTGTCACTAAATGACATTTTTCTGATAGTGCTAATATGTTATAAAGCCCATTTTGGTAAGCATGGATGACTATGAATGTCGAAAATATTAAAATTTTATTTGAACCGACACATTTTATTTTATCACATCAATGATGAGTTTTGAAGAGTGTGTTTATGTGGCTATGTGACAAAACAAAATATTGTGCCCAAGGTTTATGTCAACTAGAACAAATTCGAGCAGGTGCATATTTATCAACATTTTATATTAACGATCGGATGTAATATTTACAATTAGATGAATGGCTCGGCATAAGAATGACACAATCTCTGAATCGGTGAGTTATGAGCAAATATAGTTGGAATGAAATCTTATTGCTTCTCATTTGTTAAACCTTTTTCCTATAATAAATATAGAAATTAATTAGTTGAGGGGTTAGATTTGATACTAAATATAAAAATATGTTTTATTTTATTTTTTAAATTTATTATTTTTCCTTCAAGTTATCCTATTATGTTGACTAAATATATAAGAGGGTCATTAATGGAGATACCAATAATTAAATCAAAGGAGTATTTTTTAAGGGGTAAAGTGTAACAATACTTATAAACTCTATTACAAGCTTTTCATTAGTGCAAAAATACCCATTGGTCCACAGTACTTTTGTATATTCATATGTAAAAGTGTTAGGTTACATCAAATGGTCCCGACACTTTTGCTCTCATTTTAAATATATGTGAGTATTTTTACATCTTAAAAAATACATAATGTTGGACGCACTTTACGTAAAAATTGATGGGTGTTTTGCACTTTAACCCCTTTTAAAATATGTTATTAAATATCTAGGGGATAATATGTAACATCCTGAGGTATTATCCTGTTTAGCCGTTATGAGCATAATGTTTTATCCTCTTGAGATCCCATAGTTACCCAAAAGGCGTCTCGGATGTCAAATGTCACACCCTGACTACATATATGGCCTTCATTTTGGACGGATCTAACTGATGTGGGACTTTGAGCGTATCCTGCCTATTGCGTCTCTCTTCCCCCTTCATCCACTCCGGATCCCTCAGAGTGTTAGGTCCCTAGCAGCGTTTAGTGTGACATAATACACACAAAACCGTCAGAGAAGATACAACTGTTTGTAGCACACCGCCTATGAACATCCCTCGGACATATATATGGTCCAGAGAATACATACATATGAAAGCTTTATCCTCTGTAAAGACAAGATATTAATTTTCTTGCTGGTTTTGCTGTCCCTGTCCAAGTGTGTGTATGTGTATGTGTGTGTGTGACTATATATTTGTGTGCCAGCAAAACGATAAATGAGAAAAAAGGGAAAATAAAAATAATTTTTGCGATGAAGAAGTAGGCTACGTATGTGGTTTGTGAATCACTAATGAGGATTTTTTATGGATAGGGACTTTGATGCAAAGAATATATATATATAATTTGAGTGTCTGTATTTTAGAGTCAGTCCAATTTTGGAAAGGTGGCCTATATTGCTCTTTAGGCTTCCTTATCCCTTTCAAATTCTCTCTCAAACATATTCTCACAATATTTTCTCCTTCATGCTTACATCTAAAATGTAAATTTTCACCATACATGCGCGCTTGCTTGTTATCTTAGCCTAGGTTGATTGATCCAAGAAAGATATTAGGAAAAATTAGTCTTTTATCCCTCAAATTTTGATCCAGTTGTAATCTAATCTCTGGACCTTGACTCAATACAATTCGGTTTATGTAGTTTTAACTATTTTATAATTTAGTCCATATATTCATTGTATATAATAAAAAAATCATGGACTAAATTATAAAATGATTAACACTACATGGACTGAGTTATAGTGAGACACAGTTCAGGGATTGAGTTACAACTAAATCAAAATTATAAGGACTGAATTGCACCGAATCATGATTCAAGAACTGAGCTACAATCAGATCAAAAGTTGATGGACTAAAAGATTAATTTTCCCAAGATATTATCTATATTATTGTATTTTAATTACTAGGTGAGAAGGCAATTGTCCTTAGAGTTTTGGATGAAGTTCTCTCTTTGATAAGCAAAAGATCCGAATGAAAATATCAAGATGAATCTAATATCAAAAGATTTACGAGCAGAATACTTCCAACTTCCCAATAAAAAAAAGAGCTATATACAGGCATTTATATAAACATGAGTTTTTGGGGTTTAATTGGAGGCTAAGGCATACGTTTGGCATTCTAATAAGTTTAAATTAATAATTCAGTCAATCTTTTAAATTTAAAATTTGTATTTTGATCCATTAATGTTAACTTTTTAGTCTCATTTTAACAAAAAATACTAACTCAACAAATTAACATGGTGACTCTACAATTAAATATTAACAAAATATACTCTAAATTATAATTATTTTTAGAGGACTAAATGTGTACTTTAGCTCAAATTCATATATATGTAAATACAATATATAATGTGGAAAAAATATTTGAAAGAGTTATTACTCGTTTGAGTATGAAAACAGTCAAATTTAACACTATAATATTGAAGATCGAATACTATATGAATAAAAATAAAATATAGAATAAAGATTACCTCTAATTTTCTTAAACTTTGCTTAGAAACGATTTTGAGAAATAACTAATAAGAATGAAGCCAAATACTAATTCATTGTTGGAATTAATAAATACCCTTTAGTTTGATCTCATGAGTCAGGGTAAAATGAAGTCAATATTCTTAAAATATTAAAAATTTTGAATAAAAAATTAAAATAGGTCTTCAAAAACTTAGAATAGGAAAGTTCATTTTTATTTAAATATTGAGATGTAAATAGCATCAAATACTAATTATTAGTTTGTCACAACTAAATCGATCTGTCTGCATCACATTGATAGGATAGATGATAGATGATCGATTCAAAAAGATATGCATGATCAATAATAGCTGCGTTTGGAAACATGTTGGGGAGCCCGTTTTGACTCCCCAAACCCATTCTCACGCAAGCCGAGACAAAATTCCTCTCACATAAAGTACCTCGGAATCTATGTCCGTTTTCCCAACGGGTTTCCAAACGAAGCCAATATTATGAATTAACTTTTGCATAAAATAAAAGAAAAACATATTGTTGGTTCCTTAATTAATTATTGTATGTAAGTGGTTTAAAAAACAGCTCGTATAATTCATTAATGGGTTTTCTTCCAAAAATATGTTTAACAGTATTTTTTTTAAAAACGAGATAATCTCCTCCATATATTTACTTCGACTTGCGTAAAAATATTTCTTTACCGCTTTCTCAAATGGGCTCATTTCAAAAGTTACGGTCATGTGTTATGGTTTAAAAACCACTTGTACAAGTACTTATAAATCATCAACAAATGTCTCACATATCAACAACATGATTTAAAATCATAATCATATAAGTTATAAGCTAATTTTTGTGACAAAAAAATTATAAGCTAAGTTTTTTAATAATGGAATTGATTTTTGTCCATTGTACGTACGTGGTTTTATTTACAAGCTTATCATTTGAGTGGTTGTGGCTTCTCTTGTGGAAACTTTTCTGTTGTGTATGTCTACATATATATCACATTCGAAGATATATAATAATTGACATCACTAGGTTTTCTTAACGTTTGACATTGATACTGACTGTCTCTGTGATGTTTCAAACAACAACATCATTATTTCAAATACTCACAATGTTATTCTTTGGAGAAAATCAGAAAAAAAAAATTCATATTTAAAAATTTTAGTAGTCAAAAGATCTGATATGTTTTTTATACACAAAAGTACTAGTATTTAATAAGATTTTATATCAATACTCAAATTTAGGCCATTTGTATAAATAAAATGTTTAAACAGATTAACTTTTTCATATACTTTTCTTATTGGGTTTGTTTGCTGAAGCGTTTGGAAAAGTCAAACGCACGTTCAACAGTATTTTTTTACAAAATGAGATAATCTCTTTAACATATTTACCTCAACTTATGTAAAAGTACTTTTCTACCTCGTCTCCAGACGGATACATTGTTTATCTAGCTGCATGAGAAGCACAACTATACTAATATAATCATACAAAGCAAACCGTATATATGTTCATAAGAATTCTAATGCACCCATTACATGGACCCATTTGGGAAGGCGGTAAGAAGTACTTTTACATAAGTCAAAGTAAATATGTGAATGAAATTATCTCGTTTTGCGGAAAAACACTGTTAAACGTGCGTTTAACTTTTTGGAAACGTTGTTCCAAACAAGCTCACGGATAGCCAAAGATTTTCTTTTGTTTTGTCATACAAAGGTATTCTTTCACATGAAGTAGTTATGGGTGAGACACTTTGGAAACTAAATGTAGACATATTTTTCAATAAAAATTTAAAATTCGAATTCTTCTTGTCGTAAAAGACCAATCTCTTTCGTTAGATTTTCAATAGTACCAATCAAAAGTTTTTTTTGTTAACCACGTGTACAACAAAATGCTTTTTAAGCATATATATATCATCTCGTTAAAGTTAAAGGTAATTTTTTAGGCACTATCCAACACTAAACCTGGCATATCTCTCAATATGAATTTAAATCTCGATTCATCGTTCTACGAGGGGAGGGGGTGTAACCCAATGAGGTTGGGCATTGAATACGTTGAAGTGGGCTGGGCCTCCATATGTGAATCTCAGACAACGGTTAAGGCCAAATCATTTCTTGATCCTAAATAGATTGTGCAACATCCATGAGAAATAAATTCACCCAATAATAATAATAAGGTTAAAGTATATTTTTAATCCTTTATATTTGTGTCATGTTTCATTTTAGTCCTTTAAATTTTAAAAGTACATTTTCAGTCCCTCAAACTTAACGCCGTTAGTTTTTCTTAACGGAAAATGATGACTCATCAAATTTAATCGATAACTATGCAATAAAACGTTGACAAAGCATACTCACATTTTAATTATAATTTAATAATATAATAAATTTGATATTTTAAATTATGTAAAATAAAAAAGTATCTAAAATAACAGCGTTAAGTTTGATGAGTCAGCAATTTCCATTAGGAGAGACTAACGACGTTAAGTTTAAGAGACTAAAAATGCACTTTTTAAACTTAAAGGACTAAAGTGAAATTTGACGCAGACATAAAGGACTAAAAGTATACTTTAGCCTAATAATAATAAAATCATGAGGAGGAAGACAGTCATAATCAGGAACACCATGCACGAGCATATTCACCATCCTCGGGTCGTGTGTGTATGAAAAGGGAGAATTAGAATTAATTAAGGACTAAAATGCTGTAATATTTAATTTAAAATCCCGTAAAAATGAAACATATTTGAAAGACCCATATACCCTTTTAGTCTCATCTTTGATGCTTCCCCTGCTGCTGCTTCTTCCTGCAACAAATACAGAAGGCCTATGAATTGAACATTCACAGACAAACAACATGTAATATAGCGGATGGCCATGTTCATTCCAAATTTTTTAAAAAAAATCAAACTTCAAATCATGTTTAAGGCAAGAACAAATACAATATTGCCTCTACGTCTGCAATTTAAATAATACTCTCTCCGGTCTCTAATATATAAGAGATGTTTAACTAATTTAGATAGATGAAGCAAATGAAATAAATTGGTTAACTTGAACAAATATATATGAACTGCTCCTTCTAAAATATATCCTTATGTAACAATAAATTATATATTAGTTTATAAGTCAGTAAATTAGTCTGAGGGGAAATAATAAATATATGAGGAAAATAAATTAAGATATTATAATTTAGACAATATTTAGTCTCCAACTAACTTTTGTATTAGGCATAGAAGTAATATTATAAATAATTGTACCGTTAAAAGTATACAATAAGAAGGTCTCTTAGCCCGTTCACAACTAGAGCGGGTAATGCGGGCTGGAAAACCCCAACCCGCCAACTTTTTTCTTTTTTTTTTAAAAAATAAAAATAAATTCATTTTTCTTTCTTTTACCCAATTGTTTCTATAAGATTGCATATTTATGCTATTTTCTTTCCAATCCTATAAATAAGTGTTTAATAATTTCCTAAAAATAGAATTTAATATTACTTTTTTCTTTATAAAAAAATATTGGGGTAAAAAAAAGCAAAAAAATATATATAAATATATTTTTTTTAAAAAAATAAAAGCGGGTTAGACGAGCTGGCCTACCAACCCGCGGGCTCAACCCGCCTAACCCACGGGTTAAGGGTTATATATGAAAGACACTTGTAGAAGTGGTTCTACTTAACTTATATATGAATAATTTTCCAAAAAAAATGCCCATCTATATAATTAATAATTGGTTTTGATGCTAATTGGTTTTCTGGGCAAAAATAATAATAATAATTGGTTCTTATATATGCTACGAGAGCTTCCTTTATATCCTCATTCAATTGTCAGCTAGGTAATGCAAGTGATGGCTAGCTTTTCTAAAACAATATAATGATGAATGAACAGTCATGATCATCTATATATACACTTAAACAATACAGCTTGTTTCATATACAATCCTTTGTATGTGGACGACGTTGGTTATTGCAATGCCACCTCATTCTATAATAATCAACCATGTGACATGTTATAAATATCAAAATATCTCTATATCTAGGGAAAGAGAGGGATGTTATAATTCTTAAAATTAGAATTTATATGCAGTAGTTCTCATTATCAAGCCAATGGACATTCCCTCTTAAAAGAAAAGAAGTGGACTTTCTTTGTAACACGTGCAACACGTTAAAGTATTTTTCTAAATGTGTCAAATATTCTAAAATGTTTTTTAGTTTATTCAACACTTTAAATGATTAAAGGTGAAATTAGGTAATAACAAAACACTTTACAACGATAGACATACTTGAGAATACATTTCAATTTACTTTAAGGTACAAGATACACATTAACCTTAACTGATATGTGCGTGTGTACATGCATACATGGTATCTTAGTTATTATCCACTTCAATTGGAGGGTTTTTTGAGATCGAAAATAGGATTATTTTGGTTGCTACTAAGTATTTAACATGGTTAGATTGTTAGGATTCGAACTTGAGATATCTTCCAGTTTATAAACTGATACAATAATCCCTTTGTGTGTTGAACCAAACGCTTGATATAATTGTTTGCATATGGTATTAAATTTTCTTTAGATCGATCCAATGTTGTGAAAACCGAATCGGATCGTGTTAAGATAACCAAGAAGTAGAGGTGATGGTTCGGTTGGAAGAAGATGAATTAAGGATGATGAAAAGTTGAATGAGTGGAAAAACTGGTTAAAGGTCACAAGGGACAGAAAATGATGAGGAAAACACAGTACATGACGACAGGAGGAGAGAAAACCAATGGAGCACCTGAAAATAGAAGTAAAGGAGAGAAGAAAGAAGAAATGAAAAGATGATCAAAATTAATGGAGAAAGAAAGAAAAAGAGCAGCCACGACGAAGATTCTCTCAAATGTCCATCAGTGTGTGTGTGTGTATATATATAAGGCATAACAATTAATTTCAAATTTCAATCTCTATGCCATTCTCTGCAAAATCCTAATGCTTTCAATGTCAATTTTATGATTCTATCTTCCACCTACTGCCACACACACTTTCTGCTTAATTCACCATGGCAGCTTTCTCAATTTCTTTCTTCTGATAAGGACCAACGAGCCTTTCTTTGCTTTTTTTCAAGCTTTTAGATCTCAAATAGTAGGCAGAACTGACAAGGAATTACAACTAGCTTGAGTCTTACCAGTGTTTAATTTTTTTCAAAAAGGGGGGATCATTACCGGTTATCATCATAAAGTCTCAATAATAAATGAATAGTATAAATATGTTGATATTTCTTACATTGGAATTTATCCTCACATGCTCATTAGTTGTTTTCGGACTTTTTGGTAATTAAATATTTTCTTTAATTTGGAGGTAATTCCCAAAAAGAAAATTGTAGCAGTAAGTTTTATTTATGTGCCTTTCTCAAACTACAACTTGTTGTTGGAGTGCCATTATCAAATAACTTGTCAAAATTCGAACTACAACTTCCTTGTAATCAAAGAATAATAACTTTCTAAAATATGATTTACATGATGAAAAATAGTTAGATTAAATTTTTTTTATATTTATTATGTCAAATTTACAATAATATGCAGTATGTATTCTATTTTTGAAATGTTATCATTTAATGATAAAATACGATATATGATCACATGTGATTGGTTAACTTAAATAATAATCTTTAGATTTAATGTCAATAATCCAAGCGAGGGCTTGTTGCCGAATATCCAAAGTTAGATTAGAATTTATTAAAAATTCGAAATACAACTTCTGAATATTTAAAGAAAATATTGTCAAAATAAAATTACAACCTGTCATCTAAACTTTTAATGGTGGCCGGGATTATAACAACTTGTTAGAATTTAAACTACAACTTGTCAAAGGAGCTCCAACAACGGTACATAATTTGACCACCAACTCCGGCAACCCTAGGGCTCCGGTGGCGGCCGGACCACCACCTCATCATTTTGATCCCTTAGTAAAACTTAATTAATGTGATTTTTGTTAATAATTTTTGGTAGATTAAAAAACACGTCAATTCCTTGCACTTTTTCCTTTTTCTGGGTGACGCAGCAACTGGAGTTTATTTCTTCACGCTCACATTCATATGTGTAACGTGTTTAGGGTTTATTTATTTGTGTTGGTTTAGGAAAATTATAGAGAAGTGTTTTACAGTTTACAAGGTAAATATATGAAGGGTTTATCTCGATTTGTGAAAAAATACGGTTGAATATGTGTTTAAAGAGCTAAACACTCTCCCAAATAAATACTTTGTTTATTTATTTTACATTCATGCACACATATTTTTTCCCATGTAAACTAACGGGGTTTGCTTTACTTTGTTAAGAGATATATTTATATTTGGTACTGTACATCAGTACCACAAACAGAATTACATCTAGCAAATTATAAAATGAAAGTGACTTTAAAAAAAGATGAAATAAGGTATTCAATTTATATAAATATTCAAGTGAGTTTTAAAACACAAAATAAATTTTAATGATTGTATCTGCCCCAAGATTTCTGGATGATAATGCATAATAGTTAGTTTAATTGATTCCCCCAACAAATTCAATTACAAGACCAAAACCAAGCAACTAATTCAATGATTTCAGTGCTACACATGGATAAAAATAGTGACTAAAAGAATTTATATAATTCAATATGAATTGGGAAAATCCCATATAAGGATTTTTCCCATTTCGTAAAAAAAATCATAATTAATAATATAATATCTACATGCATGAAATCATAAAAGAAGGCACACTAATTAAGTTAGAATAATTAAATCCAGACAGAGATTGCTTAATTTGTAACGACATGTGAACTAGGCGGCAATTCGTTTCCCCTACAAGAAATAAAAAGAAAGTGACTTGGCCAACTTGCGTTCTTCAAATGTGCGCGTATTTATAAGCCACTAGTGTTAATGTTGCTGCAGGCCTCTCACTGATCACCGGCCACTCTTATGTTCTCTAGTGGCCTCCTTTCGTTTCAATCCCAAAGAGCAGAGAACTCAGAGCTCAGAAAACGCATTGTATAAGAAAAACAAAATTGTAGCTCTTTTGGCTCTTTGGGTGTTCAAAGTAGCAAGAAAGGTGGTTTCTTTGAGAAACCCAGAAGATTATGAGTCCAGGAGATTTGATGGGGAATTTACCGAGAGGAAAATTTGTGGTGCTTCTGTTTTTTTGTTACTGGGTTTCTGCAGTTACAGCTTCTGTGACTTACGATCACAAAGCTGTTATTATTGATGGAAATAGAAGGATTCTGATCTCTGGGTCCATTCACTACCC
>JANTPZ010104097.1:0-30552 GCA_025593235.1 Vachellia pachyceras
GGGTTTTGTTTATGTCAGCATTTCTCAAGGCTCAATTTGAAGTTTTAATACAATACTCAGATTGCCATTGTTGTTGGTGGTCGTAACTTCTTTTGTGGAGATTCCTGGGTGTCTGCTACTGGGCTGGACAGACCTACGGCTTACCAAATTGGGTAAATATTTTGTGCTTTTGCTTGCAAATTGCTCACTCCAATGACTGGTGATGTTAAAATCCTTTCATAGTGATAAAAGCATGTGTTAGTACATTTTGCGAGGCCATGTATTGAATAAGAATGAGCGAACACTGTCAGATGGTGACAAGCAGTTAATTTTCTTTTAAATAGTATGGACATCCATGATTGAGCAGCTGCTGTGGTGGCTAAATTTAATCCAATATTTGTGTGTGTGTGTTTTTATTTTTTTGAGGAGGGGGATTGTGTTGTAATAGCAACTCTGCGTCCATTTCTATTTCCTCTTCCTGATTAGCTAGAAACCCAATACGAATAATTCTTTCTGTTTTTGTTTGCTTCCCAGTCTTCAGTTATACTTTTTGTGCTGACCATAAGGTTACTGTCTGTAAAACAAGTATGATGGCTACGGTTATGAATTCTATTCTGCTCCATTCTGCTTTGGAGAAGCTGAGTGTTGAGGCACGGATCCAAAGTGCGTTCTCTGTGCCAGAGATCGCTGAACCTTATAGCAGGCAACGAGCTATCCGACATCTTGAGAAAGGTAGGGTTGTCATACTCGGTGGTGTTGGTGCTGGCACCGGAAATCCTCTCTTTACCACAGACACAGCCGCAGCTCTGAGAGCTTCTGAGCGTATGACCTTGTGCCCTTAGTCATACGATCTTGCATCGAACTAGTGTTGCATCCCTCTTAATTATTGTTTGTCTTGTTCTTTTTTCCAGTTAATGCAGATGTGGTGGTAAAAGGAACCAATATTAGTGGGGCCTATGGTAGCCATAGTGGCAGTGAGAATGTTGCAATTGATCACATTTCTTTTCGAGAAGTTGCTTCGAGGGGCATCAGTTGCATAGATATGATGGCTTTAGCGTACTGTGAGGAGAATGGAATTCCAGGTTGATCTCTTGGTCCGCTCAGTGTTGGTATTTCTATGATTCCGTTAAATTTGTCTTTTTTGACTGAAGTATTCCTTCTTCAGTTGTAGTCTTCAACATGCTTGAACAGGGCAATGTTTCAAGAGCACTATGTGGAGATCAAGTTGGCACGTTGATTGATCAAACAGGAAGCATTAATTAATTGAGGCAGAGCGTACCCTTTTCAGTTGACATCAAATCTTTGTATCTGTAGTAATAATAAATTGCTAAGTTTATTATTAACATTAGTATAGAACTATATATATAAATCATCAGTATTTATCCCTATTTGACATGCTACATCAGTTATTCTGTTATTTTCTTTTTGATTTATTCTTTGTTCAATT
The DNA here is from genome assembly GCA_025593235.1 of Vachellia pachyceras. Taxonomy (NCBI): domain Eukaryota; kingdom Viridiplantae; phylum Streptophyta; class Magnoliopsida; order Fabales; family Fabaceae; genus Vachellia; species Vachellia pachyceras. The sequence continues at coordinate 1,427 of JANTPZ010104097.1, forward strand.
TCTTTACTTCTTTTACCTTTTCTTTGGCCCTTAACACTATTTGACTTTCATTCTCCTTTTCTTTGTCTTTTAATTTCAAGTTTTTTTGTATTTCTTCAACTATATACTGAAAACTGAATCTGAGATGTAGCCTAAAGCTTTCTTACGAAATCCTACAAATTTGACTTGGTATAATCCTTTGGCTGGGGTTTTTATTGACAGAAAGTTAGAGTAATGCATAAGCATGTAATTCAATCTATTTTTTGCAGTTGAGTTACCAATACTTACGATGAGGCATTTGTTCAAAACATGCTAATAACCATGAAACCAGTATCCGCGTAAATACGTGTGTTCTTTGCTAGTCTCAAGTAATTGAAACCAGTATCCACATAAACATATTCTGTCAGAGCTCAGTGATCTGAAGGCAGTCGCTAGTTACAAGATAGATTCTGTAGACAAAGCCAGCGATTAGTTACATGAGGCTGTATATGTTTATCTATGCAACCCAAAAACGCATTAAGTATTCAAAATCAACCCCCCCCCAAACTCCTTGCATTACCTTTAAATTCCACATATTTTGCAGATTGTGCTCGATGCTGGCGTTACACAGAGCAAAGAAAGTAGTGCAACAAACAGAGAGCGAAGAGGGAAAAAAAGGAAAAAAAAAAGTGATATAATTGCTGCGTCAAGATTACCGCTATGTTTGGTTTGATGGAGGGGAATGGGAAGGGACGGATAGGAGGGGAGGGCAAGGGATGAAAGGGTTTAATGTTATCCTGTTTGGCTATGTTGGAGGGAGGGGAAGAAACAAGTTTTGTGTTTGGTTTAAAAGAGGAAAGGAGGAGAGGTAATAATTAATTTACCATTATACCTTTATATGGTAGTTCATATTTTTAATTAATATGGGCTAAAGTATACTTTTAGTCTTTTATGTTTACGTCAGGTTTCATTTTAGTCCTTTAAGTTTAAAAAGCGCACTTTCAGTCCCTCAAATTTAACGCCGTTAGTTTCTCTTAACGGAAATTGCTGACTCATCAAATTTAATTGATGACCATGCAATAAAATGTTGACAAAGTGCACTCACATTTTAATTTTAAAACGTTGACAAGGGATGAAAGGGTTTAATGTTACCCTGTTTGTCTATGTTGGAGGGAGGGAAAGAAACAAGTTTTGTGTTTGGTTTAAAAGAGGAAAGGAGGAGAGGTAATAATTAATTTACCATTATACCTTTATATGGTAATTCATATTTTTAATTAATATGGGCTAAAGTATACTTTTAGTCTTTTATGTTTACGTCAGGTTTCATTTTAATCCTTTAAGTTTAAAAAGCGCACTTTCAGTCCCTCAAATTTAACGCCGTTAGTTTCTCTTAACGGAAATTGCTGACTCATCAAATTTAATTGATGACCATGCAATAAAATGTTGACAAAGTGCACTCACATTTTAATTTTAAAACGTTGACAAGGGATGAAAGGGTTTAATGTTACCCTGTTTGTCTATGTTGGAGGGAGGGAAAGAAACAAGTTTTGTGTTTGGTTTAAAAGAGGAAAGGAGGAGAGGTAATAATTAATTTACCATTATACCTTTATATGGTAATTCATATTTTTAATTAATATGGGCTAAAGTATACTTTTAGTCTTTTATGTTTACGTCAGGTTTCATTTTAATCCTTTAAGTTTAAAAAGCGCACTTTCAGTCCCTCAAATTTAACGCCGTTAGTTTCTCTTAACGGAAATTGCTGACTCATCAAATTTAATTGATGACCATGCAATAAAACGTTGACAAAGTGCACTCACATTTTAATTTTAATTTAATAATATAATAAATTTGATATCTTAAATTGTGTAAAATAAAAAAAGATTTAAAATAAAAGCATTAAGTTTGATGAGTCAGCAATTTTTGGTAAGAGATACTAACGGTGTTAAGTTTGAGAGACTAAAAATGCACTTTTTAAACTTAAAGGACTAATGACGCAAATATAAAGAATTAAAAGTATACTTTAACCATTAATATGTATTATACACTCTTAACCACCGTTTTTATACCAGCAGTCAAAATAGCAGCCTAGACCAGCCTCAGCCTGCGGGTTCAGCCCGTCAACCCGCAGACTGAAGCCGGTTTTTCAGCACTACCCTTTTCTCACAACCAAACACCGGAAGTTGCATACCTGGGCTGACATTTTCTGCCTCCAGAAAGAAATCCAAATTGGCATGCGAAACGTAACGTGAACCAGGCTGCAGATAAATCCACACACAAACAAAAAGAAAACAGTAAGTCAAACAAATGGATTGAGAACGTGCAGAAGAAACAGAAAGAACCGAATTGAAAAACCAAATAGAAAGAAAACCTGCAACTTGGTCCATTGGAAGGCATGCCAGGTACCCGCGACCTCCATCTTGGAGAAGTCAGAGGCGTCCCTAAGAGACGTTGATAGACTGTTGCGTGGCTTAGGCGAGGCCATGGCGGCGATGAGGAAACCACCACGACGAGGATGCAATGCGACACCTCGACACCGTCCCGGAGAGAGTGCACGCGGCGGAGACTCACCTGACGTTCAAAGAACAGGATCCACTTTTCATGCTCTGTTTGACCAACAAATTTGCATGATTTTTTCTACTGCAAATAACAATTTAAAAAGTTTATTTTTTTTAAGGAAAAAAAACTCTTTGAAATATATTTTTAGCATTTCATAAGACTAAAAAAAAGTATGCCTAAACTATCATAATGCCTTCCATTAAAATCAACGCTGATTAGTTTTTAAAAATTAAATTAAAATATCTTGATATACTATTTTTTTTTAAAAAAAAGATACTTTTCTATGTATAAGAGACAGTTCAATATTTTTAATTAATGTAGCAAACAAGAAATTAAACTTTTTGAATCAACAAGTGTATTAGATAAGAAATTTCGAAACGTTATATATTTTTTTGAATGAAATTTTGTGATGTTATTTTAGATAGGGAGTTCATTTTCATTGTAAATGTTTAAAAATTACTTTCTATATTATCTATGAGAAAATTTACAAAATTTTATATGTGCAAATCATAGCGAACTGTAGACACATGATGCAGCAAGGGGAAACTATTTGACCCATATGCTTGTGTTTTGAATGATAATGTACTTGTTTGGGAATCATTTCCTTCCAACGGTCACGTAAGTCAAGATAAAGTATCTCAAAATCTGTAAAAAGTATTTTGAAATCTGTAAAAAGCATATCAAAATCCGTAAAAGTATCTTAGAATCCGTAAATTCATTTCTACCCGGAATTTATATCAAAGAATCTTCATTCGTTGCTAGACCTTTTTTTGTGTGCTGTAACTCTTCTTCATTTGTGCACAATATTGTATTTGATTAAGGTTAACACAATATTTGATGTTTTGAATTTATCTTTATTTGGATTTTAATCTATGAAATTGAAAATTAGTTGTTTCAATCCTTCAAATTTTATTTTATTTAATTGCTTCCTGCAATCTTATATAAATCTAGACAATTTTACCATCTCAGATATCAAAACCATTGGTTTTAAATTTGAATGACTAAAAATTATATTAACATATTTAATTATATGCTAATGTTTTTTATTTTATACATAATTAAAAATAGATTGCAAATCATAAAAATGAAGTTGCGTTTTTCACTCAAGTACTTAAATAAATTTCATGCGCCTTTGATTAAAATTGCGCAATAAGAAATTTTTCATATTAAATGTTAAACTGTCGAGAATATTTTGTTCAAAAATTTTAAATATTGTAGCTTATTTTGGGCTAAATGCAAATACAAGCTTTCACACTAATTATTATTTTTGATGATGTTGCACCAAATGATATGGCTTAAGTTTGTGTTTATAATACTATAATTACATTTGATTTATTTTACTTGGAATTTGAAAAAATGTTTAGAAACATCTCTTTTGATATTGATAATATATATAATTTATAAACTTTAACTGAAGTGGCGTTTACAAATTAGAAATGATATAGCCAAGTTCCCAAATTCCTCTCATTACATATAATTTAATTTAGTTATTAGTGTTTAATACATCTATTCTTTCATTTTGAATTTTGAAAAGAAAAATACTCCAAAAAGTCTCATGACAGTGAAAAGGATAGGAGAATCAGATTCATACTGGACAACGCACAGTGCTTGTTTTGTTTTTTTTTTTGTGTTATTGTCTTTTATTTGATAATTTGTCATATTGCAATTCGTTGAGATTCGTTAATTATTTATGTCAAATCTAATCAAGATCCAAATTGGAGTGGCTGACTCTACTTAAAATTTAAATCTTAGAGTGTAAAAAAAAAAAAAGATTCACACATCATCCCTAGTCAACAAGAGTAAATTTTAAGCAAATGGCACGGTAATTTCTTTTTCTTGTGTTCTTTTTTTGCTTCGACTTTTTCTTGTGTTCTTTTTTTGCTTCGACTTTTTCTTGTGTTCTAATTATAGAGAAGTGATGTATCTTGATTTAGCCATACACTTGAAGGTACAAAACATTTTATAGACCAGGAACAACATGATTCATTGATTGAGATCATTTGGCTTGAGCGGCAGCTTCTAACAATCATAAGTGGGATTAAACCTACAACTTCTCATTCACAGAAAAGTTTTCATGACCTAATAAGTAAATGTGAGCATTTTAAAATGAAAAGCTTTAATGCCATTAGGTCAAGAGTAAAAAACTTCTCATTTATCTGAGCTTTTCTGTATGCAGCGACAGTTAATCAAACAATTATGGTGATAAACAACGAGTAAATGTGAAATTTATATAATAAAATGGTTACTGTAATGTAAAGAGAATTTGCATCATATCAAACTTTGATGCGTCGCCCGCAATGAGATCATATTGAAGTAACCATGATAGCTATACAAAAGTAATAAATGGGCTAAACCTGAAACAGCAAACTCATCACTGAAACAGAAAGACTGGTAATTTGAATATCTCAAGCCTCAAGCAAAGAGAAATTTATGGATACTGACTTCCTTGTTCCTACATTTGATACCAAATAACCAACATGGGTACATTTAAATTTTCAATCTACATCATATCAAATATCTTGTAAATTTCAAATTACTTGAAAACTAAGAAATTACATACCACACACCCACCAAAAGATCAAACTCCTCTTTGCAAGACCAGACCATCTATACAAGTTTTGGCAGCTAGGAACTCGGCGAAGAAAAAGAATGACAAACGTCCATGAACTCATCTCACCAGGAATTCATTCTGATACTACAATTTCTATAGTAGAGGGCATTACTCAACTTCGCCCGGCATTTGAGCTTTTGGTCTGCGAGTGTCGAGATATAAGAAGCCGAATTGTTGGCTTATGTCCGAAGTATTTCCCCATCGAACTGGAATTTTGTTGGAGGCAGCAATGGGCTAAATTCAACACGCTTACCCTTTCAGATCGAGATACTCATTGAACATTCTGCTACTGGCACACTCTGCCAAAGCTTTTGTGTTAAGTTCTTGACCATATCTCCAGACATAATTTAGTCCAACAAGAAGTTCAGTTATTGTTGCTTCGGTCCTCTCTTGATTTGCAAAGTAAAGGGTTTGTGCCAGCAGCACATTTGTACGAGACATGAAGCTCTGCTGCTCAAAACTTCTCTCAGACTGCCATCTAATCATGTTATGAGCAAGTGGCGCCAACCATTCCAATATTCTTGACATAGCTTCAGTCCATTCTTCTGCTAGATCTGTGTCATAGACTGATAATGCGATGGTCTTAGCATATGGCTTTAGCTTGTCCCTAAGGGCTCTTCTCACATTTGTCGGTAACATATTGTACAGGTCTTCTCTTGCATCAGAGCCAATCAAGTGTGGAGTAGCTGCCAACTTCTCAATGACAATGATAACATTTGCATAGTGCAGTGCCAAAGCAGCAGCACCAAGTGTATCAGGAGGAGGATTTAACAACTTGCCCTTTGAACATAAGACTGACTGATTATAATGAACTGCTTTTCCACGACCAACTACGCTTGGATTAGCATCATGGACATTCTGAGTCCCCATTTGAATATCATTGGGGCCTAAGTAGCAGTTACTAACAGAGGAACCGTCTGCAGCCATTATACAGCCTTTGAAAGGTCCTACTTGTGTTAGCCGACTGGTTCTTGTATGAGTTTTCTTTGTGTAGCCAGGAAACTTCCAGATCTTGCCACTTTTATTTTTCTGATTCACCGGGGCAGATCTCTGCGAATTCCTCCCTAAGGGACCGGAATAAAATTTGACACTACTCTCATTTCCTGAAATTGGGCCCCATTTTGTGGATGAGTCACCAAGAGGACCTGAATGAAAAATGCTGGTTTTATTTGCTTTTGCCATTGGACCTGATTTAGCAATAAGACCCCCAAGGGGTCCTGATGCAAATCTGGGAAGACTATTCTCAGATGGGTGGGCTGAAGGTTGCAACAATGCAGAAACAGATGGGCTACGGTAAATATATTCAGAATTCAAGTCTCTAGAATCATTGGTTTCACTACCATCCACCATCTCTCGAATTCCAAATACATGGTTGATCCTACTAAAAATTGTGAATAAGGATCTGGCTAAAAGCAGTACAGTGTAATCATATGTCCTGTTCCACAGGGAAATATTCTGTAGGTTCTTCACCTCATGCCTCTTCCATGCAACCTGTTTATGAAAGTCAGTTAAATTTACACCATCTGATTCACCAGTTGTCTTGATTCTTCTAAGAGTTTGCTCAAAATCAGCAAGCACTTCCATCTCTTGATAAACGCTTGCATTAGTTGATATAAACTTTTCCATCTTCCTAACTTTCTTTTCCATCTTCTTCCAGGTGAGTTGCCAGCCATATGGATCAACGCCTATGTATATAAACTCATCAAAGGCATTCCCAAAGCGTTTCAAACTCAGGTCACAGCATTTGTTCCCAAGCCTAGCCACAGATTTAGCCACTTGTGACAAGGTCTCAAGCATCTCTGCACTCATTAAACCTACAATAAAATTCTCATCGTCTGATACAAGCTTTTTTATGCCCGCTGAATTTGAAATCTCTTCTCTCAATTTAGCAACCTGCTTATCACTCAAACATTGCCACAAATTAACCAGTTTGGACATCAAGCTCGCCACTTCAAATGCTAATACTCCAATCACTGCCTTCTCAATATTAGCATCATGCTTCCGTGGAGTCTTCCACAGACTACGAAACCATGAATTGGCAACCATCTCTTAGTGTGGGAAGCACAAAAAAAATATGCTTTCTAAGATCAGTTTACCATCAAAGTTCTGTGATGCACAACCAAAAAAAAAAAAAAGACAAGTTAGACTAGCTTCCCAGACCAGTTTCAAACCATTGTGAAAAAGATAATGCGGGAAGTTTAGCATATAGGATATCATCCAAAAAATTATACACTGTGAAACCACAATAATATGCTCCACTGATCAAACATCTTGCAATTTTCAAGAACTATACACTGTGAAACCACAAGTAAATTGAACAGCTAGACTTTACAAATTACAAGAATTTACAAAACCAAATTTTTTTTCTTAGATAATCATGTTAATGCTTCAGTAGCTAGATTTTCACAAGATTTTAGTAAGCTGAAACTTCATTTGAGAAGCATATAAAAGCCGGAGCACTGAGGCTTAGATAAGCCTAAATTTAACTTTTTTCTTGTGGTTATATAACCTTGAATTGAATATAAATATTGTTCATTGAAGTCTGGAGTGAAAAGGGAAATTTAACTTAATCTGAGGTGCAAAAACAGACATCTCCATTAGTCCTTTGGCTGTCTGTCATTACTTCTTCTTCTTTTTGGATAGACAGAAAGACTAAATTGAGAAGCAAATAAAGGGTCCGTTTGGAAAGCGGTAGAGAAGTACTTTTACGCAAGTCGAGATAAATATGTGGAGGAAATTATTTCATTTTGCAAAAAAACACTGTTAAACATGCTTTTAGGGGATTTACAAGTTTTATCAACCGGTGCCAAAGTAATAGCGCTTTCTTTTCTGGTAAATATTGATGAATTATATATAGCGGAACTTAAAAATTTTCATCGCCTACACCCAATCTGAAGATTCCCTACTTCATTCTAAAAATCTAACAAGACGACCAAAGAACAAAAACATACTTTTCTGGCAACGGGTTTCATAACAAGTTGTATGAGAAAATAAAGGAAAAATAACACACCCAAATCTTACCGAGGCAAGAAATCACTTGCACAGATTCCAACACCTTTACTCTGTAGGTTGGTAAATAACCACTCGACTTCTTTGCTAGTGAAAACCTACTAAACATCACTTCACCAATTTGTTCTCTCTTCTGGTAAAATATTATCAGTTCGAAGTCCAAACTCAAATTCTAGCCCCTAAATAACTTGATTACATCAATGATAAAGCAAACAAGAATAATGCAATAGGATCAAAAGAGAAGCATAGCAAAAACAATAATGGAAGAATAATAGACCGACAAACTTACCGATCAACCTCTTAGCTGAAAGCTTCACCGGAAGATGGGACTCAGAGATAGAGAGAAAGATGGGTAATGGGAAGAAGCTGGGAAGTTGCAGTGAGGAAATTGGCCACATGGAAGGAAGGAGAAAACGGTAGAAAGAGAGAGCGAATGAGATAAAGGGCCTGTAAAATATTTGTTATTTAAAATTTGACCCCTGTAAGGTTCGAGACGAAAATAAATACCCTTAATTTACATTTTTAATATCTTGTATACCTTCCTTACTGCATATTGACATATTTTCTATGATTATGATTTATAAACTTACTAAATTATTGTATTTCTATGACATTTAGCATCTCATTATATGATAATAATTTAGATGCTTATGACAGTAACTTTCTTTTTTTATACAGATTTTTTTATTAAAAGAATATCTATATGGGTATATTATATATCCATTTAAGCATTTTTATGAATAAAATGATTGTTTCATAATGTTAAAAAGTTAACCGTGGCTCCGCAAAAAAAATAAAAAACAAGAAGTTTACCATATCAATGATTTTGATCCATGATCTGTAAAGTTTTAAATTTTAAATGATAAAAATGTATATACATTGAACATAGAATTTAGAGTTATTATTTTATTATTTGAAAAAAGTACTCTTTTTGCAATAGAAAAAGTTTAGGCAAAATAGTAATACCCTTTTTAAGTTGCACAATACTTAACAAATAAGAATCAAGGTAGATAAAGATAGATTTATTAGTATACCAATTATTTGGTCAATTCAAATGTCAATTATGTTCTTAATCTGATTATAATGTGAGAACTTATTAAGTACGTAACATGTTAATTTTGACCAATTGTTAATTAGATAAAGATTGGTAGGTGTGCTTTGCCTTATATATATTTTTTTCAAATGGAAAATAAAAATATATCACATAATAGTTTTTATATTTTGAAATATTTAATAACCAATTTAAAATCATCAAAATATAATTACAATAAATTTAATTCGTCTTCTTTTTTTTTTGGGCGACAAAATTCAATTATTATGTTCCATTTACAAGTAATTAAGTAAGAAGGACATGTGTAAAGAGATTTAAAAAAGGACGGCCATAGTAGAAATAAGAATAATATGAGGGACTTAATTTGACAGCAAAAAAAGAGGGGGGGAAGTTCCGTCACGATCATTAATGGCAACTACGCGGAAATATGTGGTTTTACTAAAATAGCCCCATTTTCACTCCGCAGACCATAGTCCACACCACACAGCTGTTCGTTTGGGACCCTCCTCGCTCCAAGACAGCATTAAAATTTAAAATTTAAAAGTGGAAGCTATTTTTTATTTTAATTGAAACAATATTTAATATATATATATATATAAATATAATGATTAATGGTGGGGTTTGCAATACACTATGCCATTTATCCTATAAGAGTCATGTGACTTTTTTGCGAGGTTTTCTCTGTGTTAGTTTATACGTATAGGTAATTTTTGAGTGTTTAAATTGATTTAGGTTATTGATATTTGTATTGCTATTTTTTTAATAAAAAATAATCAATTGACTTTTTAAAGGAAGATTAATGAACTTAAATATAATATTTATATTTATTATTTTCTTCCGATTAATATGTTTGATTTATAAGCTAATATGTAATATGATGATACATGAATAAATATTTTTAAGTAATTTACTTTGAATCTTTAATTTCTATAAAAAGTTAATTATCTTTTATTCTATAGTAGTATTTAAGTTAGAAAAATTAAATACATAAATATTTTAAGAATTTAAACTTTTCTTTACAAGTTTTATAAGTTTGACCTTCAACTTGTACATATAGAAGTTTGACTTGTAAACATAAATTGTTAAATTTGACTGATATATTTGGATTTTTTAGGACCTCTGTATATTTAACTTTCTTGCCTATATAATTCATGAGCAATTTTTTTTCTTGAAGCTATTGCTTTTTTTTTAAGATGCATGAATTTTTTTTAAACATTATTTTGTATGCCAATAATTTTTTTAACACTTTTAACTCGTCTTAAAATATGGTTATGAAGTGAAACAATTTTTCCTTTAAAAAAAAGATCTACTTTAACTTAGGTGGGGGTTTCCCCAACAAATTAGGGCTTGTTTGAAAACACCATTTCCCCAAAAATATATGCAAGTCAAAACAAAATCATCTCGAGATATGTAAAATCATCTTGAAATCCGTAAAATACCTTGAAATTTGTAAATCCTTTTCTCCCAACAGAATTTTAAAACACACACGGTATGAATTGAAAGGGCAAAAATGCATGATAAAGGGGCTATTTGGAATGAGATACAAATGGTGGGGAGATGAAATTGAAATTAAACATTTAAAAAACAAATGAATCCTTTTAGATATTTAAACAATACATAAAGACACTTGTCATCAAAGTAAGGTTTGTATATTGAAAATGACGAAAGACTCCACAAAATACGATCAACCCCAAGTGTCCCTCTCATTGTCCCTTTTAGATAGAAACACCATATTTGGATTATTAACGAAACCAGTCCGCTACCCGTGTTACGAATGGATAATATTATAATTATTAGTAAAAATATGAGGAATTATAATGTGATATATTTTTTAAAATGCAATCATTATTTTATCACATTTGATAATATAAAATATATTTTATTATAATATTAGGTATTTTATTTGTATAATTCCTACCATTAGATTTGATATTTTCATTTTAAATATAGTCTTGGTACAATATATAACCTACCATGCATGAAAATGACATATAATAGAGGTAGGGAAAATGGATAATATGGGTGGAGGCTACAGGACATACAAAATTAAATGAATTATAGTATCATTTAAGTTAGTCAATTAATGTTGCATTAAAATACATTAAAGTTAAAAAAGTCATTGATGCATGTATCTCCCACAAATCCAATGAGAGTTGCATATGTTATGTGTCACGGGGCCATTACTCTCTCCCCCAAAAGACGTCTCATGGGGGCGTGCAGCGCGCCTGCTTATATAGCCCAGCACCCTCCTAAACCTCTCCGATGTGGGACTTTAACATTCTCCCCCAGCCAATCCGCGAGCGACCTCGCCGCGGGGCCCACCGGCAACCTCGCCGGCGTCCGAAGGGTCCACCAGAGACCGAAGGCTTAGGGTTGGCTCTGATACCACTTGTCACGGGGCCATTACTCTCCCCCCAAAAGACGTCTCATAGGGGCGTGCAGTGCGCCCGCTTATATAGCCCAGCACCCTCTTAAGCCTCTCCGATGTGGGACTTTAACATATAGTTCATTATGATTGAAATGGATTTTTTTAGTGACAGGTGACAATAAAAGTATGAAATAATATACGTCATTCTCCCTCTGAAATGAGTCTTGTGGTGTGGAACAAAGGCACCTTTAACGGTTGCATGTATACTATTACCTTAAAAGAAACTAAAACTATAAAAGAAGAAGAAACTGAAGGAAGTAAGCATCATCCAACAACAATATATCAATTGAAGAAATCTCTTCCTATGAATATTTACAGGGCATTGTCTACATTCGAACAATGTGGACTTTTGTCCTCCAATTTTGCATGCTTGGGTTGATAGTACGAATAGGGTCAAATGAAATCCCCATGACTTAATCACGCACTACCACCGAAAGCAAATAATCAAAGCGTATAGCATGTTTACTTTATATCCTACAAACCACCTATTTATACACATCATGAATAGTTACTCTCCACTAATGAGAGCATTCATGACCACTACAGCTTCAAATGTAACTCCCCACTACTTGTGCTGCAAAGTGTAACTCCCGATCCATGTCTTCAAGGATGTAACTCCACATTATTTCCTCCATGAGGAATTTAACTCCTTACTACTTCAACTACTTAAAAAGAAATTCATCTTAGTCAATCGCAATTAATGTTATTTTTACAATTTACCCTAAGTCATATTAGAAATATTAAAAGAAGTTAAATTACATATCTATGATTATGCAAGAATGAAATAGTATAAAGAATAAAAGAAATACAATAGCAGTCATTGGCCATTTGAAAAATAAAATATCATTGCAAAATATAAATGAAAATTGATTCCAAATGAAACTTACAAAGGTTATTGTTTAATGTAAAATGAATAGGTACGTTGTAATAACAATTACATATTTTTGGTGAAATTGTTATATGTAGCATAAATAAAGTAAGTATAAGGGTAAAGTTAGCAATTTAAAAGACTCAAGATTTTCATTCTTTTTAGACAATAAATTGAAACTTTTAATTAAATTGTTCATGTAAATGACACAGCACCATGTAGCTCCTCAATACGTAGATAAAGAATATAACTCTCCAATATTTATCATGCGGAATGTAATTCTAAACAACTTTCTCCATGAAGAATGTAACTCCCCATTATTTCCACTATTTACAAATGCATTCACTTTTTTCATATTCACCAAAAAATTACAATAATAATTTATTATAAGGTTTGTTGGAAATATTTTAAAATGGTATATTACGTCTCTACAATTGTAGATAATTAATTGTACAAATAATACAAAGTAAATACAATATAAATCATTACTCAATTGGTCAAAAAATTACATTGTAAAATCTAATTAAAAATTGACTATTGGGTCAGTAACTTTCATCATTTAGTTAAAGAGGCTTTACTTTAGGGCTTAAGAAACAAATTCAGGAAGTTGATGAGGCTACTTCCTGTTTTTGGCCTTATATTAGGGTACGTCCTTGGTCATTAGTATCACATGCTTTTTGTTCAAGAAATATGAAGATTCCTTATGCTTTAATTTTTTTATTATAATGATTATTTCTAATCATTGGTTCTATGGCTGTCTAGTGGCCATACTTCACTAAAAGTTTTCCCCCCAGAAACTTGTTCATGAAATTTCATCCTCCAATATTTTATTTTCCTTTGTGGTAAAGCAATCTCATTAATTATAAATGATATTGCTTTTTTAATGTATTATAAATGATATTGCTAAATGCATGTATCAGCAAGTTTTTTTTTTGCCATCATTTAATCCCATTGTCATGCTTATATATCTCATATTACGTCAATAACCAATTGAAACAAATCTAAATACATTAATTAGTTTGATATGAAAAATAAAATGTCAATGACACCTTATTTATGTTGAAATTGATATAATAAATTGTTACAATTCAGAAACTTACTTGATTATACGAGATTAAAAGTAAATAATTGTGTTGAACAATCAAAAAGTTATGAAATAGCCTTCACGAAAAGACTTCTAAGAGAAGACTTGACTGAGTTGTAAATCACTGATTTTTGTAAAGAAAAAGAAAGATTTGACTCCTTGTCCCTCCCCTTTTTTACTTTTTTTGTTCGCAATTCATGGTCCTATTTGGCAGCCCTTTTGGGAGTTTTAAAAACCTATTTAACTGTATTTTTTTGTAAAATAAAATAATTTCCTTCACATATTTACCTCAACTTACGTAAAAACATTTCTCCATTGTGTTCCCAAACAAACCCTATAATGACTAAAAACCAGTAGATTAAGCTCAAGTCATTGGGCCTAAGCAACCAAAATACACATGCCCAGCTCTTACTCAAAAGGAGGGGGCAAAAAGAGCTAGTGCCAACCAGTTTTTTTGGGGACCTGTATGCAATTCTACTTTATTTCTCCTTTCTGCTCCAAATAAAAAATTGTACTTGGTTCATTAGGAAAAGATTGTCGTTGAGTCATGAGTGCTATATATGAAAGGAAGGGGGTGATTGTATAAACTTTTTTTGAACAAAAGGTTTCATCAATGAGGGACCCATGCAGGAATTTGGATGCTAATAACAACCTTTCAAATAGGGAAAATTATTATGAGATTCTAGAGAAAGAATATAATAACAAAAAAAATCCCATAATAACAAAATTTTTATACATCCTTCATTGAAAACTCATAGTTATTTTTCCTTTAAAATAAACACTAAATCAGAGTGCTTGAACAGCTACGTGTCTACTTCCTCTACCAGACCCCATATACAAAAGAAGAATTGTGTCAAACCATTCATAAAAGAAACAACGAACATATAAACGGTCCTCCTGAAAGAGGGTGCTTGAGCTGCTACATGTCTACTTATAACTAGTTTCAATACACTTTTTATACATGAAATCTAGTTGAGAGAAACCTTCACTTCTAAACGGAATGTGTCCCTTCCTCTCCTAAAGAATCAGAGTGCCTCTGGGAATCGTAAATCAGCATGGCCAGGACCCAAAATCCCTTTTTGTTCGCTTATCTTGCCCAACCCAAGAGGAGGCTCTATGACTATAACTGGAACAGGAACAGGAACAGGAGCTGGAACAGGAATAGGAACCGGCATCGGTACCGGCACATTAATTTCCTCATCTCGCCAACTGGTTCCCTGCCACAAACATAACATGGAATTGGTAGGTGAATGCACAAGATTAGCACGATGCTCATTTTCCACTAGATGAACACTGAATCCAAACACATACATATGCATGAAAAGAGTATTGAAACTACTTTATAAAGAAGATGCATTTCTCTAAAGTAGTTATTATAGAACCGAGAAGCATTTGCTAACTGGAAGCATGAAATAAGCTTATCAGTTGCTTTTTGAGGGCTTAAACAATGTCTAAAAATTCATCAGGATAAGAACAGAGGATATAGCAAAAGATCACTGTTAATACTAGACATGCTTACCTCATCGTGGCTATAAGTTGGATCTTGCATTAATGGAGTCGACATCGGGGGTGTGATATCTGGGTTAGGCTTTTGAAATATAAATGTGGTATAAAGACCTGTATCAGATAATATATTGATAATTAAAAATCCCCTTTGATGATCTCAGTGCCAGAATCTTAAAAGGAATTAGCATGTTAGAAAGAAATAACAAATAAATTACCTAGTGTATCATATGATCGAGGAAAAAGTCTCCCTCTAGGATCCAAAAGGTTTGGAACAGAATTCATTAGCAAGCCTGCAAATTGCGCTCTTTCAGCAGCATCCAAAAAAAAAAAAAAAATTAGCGTGAATAAACAGCATAGCAAACTCCAAATATACTAACAACGAATATTCGATTGAAAGATTCAAAAGGCTCAGCCTCTGGTTATGCAATTCTAAAAATCTTTGATTTTCCAACAAAATGAGTTAGTACCTGTTGTCATCATAAAACTCAGTCAAGTTTTGAATCTCCACATACTCAAAGCCTGCTTCTCTTGCCAACCTGAGTTGCATCAAACAGAAGTAATAGGCAGTTAAAAGTAAATCAGAAGTACGAAACAGGTATGGGCTGATTAATAAGCATACAGGCAACATCGTGTCAGCGATGTTTGGACCCCCCCCCCCCCAAACAATCACTACTTGTTATCAGCTCCACAATTCATAATACATTTGTCTCCAAAGATGTCAATTTCCCATCCAGCTATTACAAAGTCAACTTTAAAGTGATTGTTATTCTTTCATCTGTAGCATAAATAAACAGTCTAAAGAAAATGGCAACTAAGCCTTCACACTTGAAATCAGTAAATGGTCAGTAACAATAGAAGCAGGCATCAACATAATATCAACTAACATAAAAACTCAGTCACTGTCGATTATAGGTTATGGTTATGGAATAAGGTAACAACCTGATGAAGCTTGGAAAGTGAACCAAGCAATGGGTTTCTGCAGAGACATCATTAGAGAATTTCAGCTGATATTTCTTTCCAAATAGTGGAAACCTGGTAAGAAAACACATTCAAATAGAATGACTTCTTACTAAATTAAATCAAAGAAGAATAAGCAGGAAGCAGTTGATTGGTGGTAAAGAAATGTACTTTTCTTCTTCAACTTCAAAAGTAAGCATGTAATTCTCTGTCCGAATACAGTTGGGAACAATGTTTGGTTTCATGCTGCTGCTTTTGCTGTGATACGCTTCAACATTCTTCTGGTACTTAGCCCTAAATAGTCATATACCGGAAGAAAGAACCACTGATTTAACACTATCCATTATATTTGTTAAATTGATCTCACACAAAATTCATGTTAATTTCAAGTTACTTATCTAAAAAACAGTAGTGATGACCAAAGCAATAGAGCTACAATTGATGACAGTGGAACCCATAGATAGAAACAACTAAAACTAAACAGGGAAATAATAAATAGAAAGAAAAAATGAAAAATCCATATAAAAATATATCATTACTTGTGTAAATCGGTATTTATCATGTAGGCTTCATCTGAAACCATTAGACAGTTCTTTACCCTTTGTTGGCTCTTATTGGACAGAAAAAAGGAACTGCATTGTGCTTGTGAAAATACAATTCGCATTTCATGAAAGGCCAAGGTTACTGCTCAACTGAAAGGGAGTAAACCTTCAGCCTTGTAATTTGGCAGAAAAAGCTCCAAAATGAAGAAGATGCTTGACAAGGAAAGAGCACTAGCATGCATAAAGTCATAAACCCCAAATTAAGCATAAAAAATTAAGAAAAAATTATAGTAAATATTAAGAAACCAGACACATGTCCCATGCCATTTAAAAACTAAAAATCAAAAGGACATACATGAGGGTTAAAAAATCAACAACACAGTAGTCATGATAACAGATATCAAGCACATGGTTGAACAAACATATTAAATGACAGACAAGCACAGAATCCTCCCTCCTAAACGAGTAATACACTTTAACAAAACCAAAAGAATGGTACATGCAACTAAATCCAAGAAGGGCCCTTGGCAATCACATGTCTCATACCATATGGTAGATGAGTCAAGAGTAATACCGAAAAAATAACCCCCTGGTTTCAGCAATGATGATACATTATGCAGAAGTATCCTTGCTTTCTCCTCGCTTTCAAAACATAACTGCATGAGGATAAGTTATTCAGAGAAAAGAAAAACAAAGAAAGAAAAAAGAAGAGGAGAAGATAAATCCTAAAAGACCAATAAAAATAAAAGCTCCAGATAGAAATTTCGTGATTACAAACACATTTCTTAGGACCTGCCTCCTCAACCATTTTTCTAAATTTTACTTTAAGAGAATGACCACAAAGACGTGGATTAAGATTTTAGCTGAGAGCAGCAAAAAGAGGCTCTAACAGACCGTAAAAGAATAAGCACACACAGAGAGAGAGAGAGAGAGAGAGAGAGTAAAATATTGCAAGAAAACATTATTGGAAAGTAAATGGAAACCTGCAAATGCCGCAAACAGCAGACAAGATCAGCCTTATTGGTCTTCTCCTGCAGATGCATTTCTATATTCTCCTGTCAAAATATTTGAAAGGAGAACTTAATAATGAATAATAATATTAAATACAGTTCCTCTTCCCCATATTTTTTCCCGCACACCTAACAATAGAATAACCATTGTAGTAGTCACATATAGGTGTTCATGTTATGATATACCATACACTTCATCAATTCCATCATTACAGAGTAGTCTGATATTGTATTCAGAACAAGTAACAATAGAATAGCCAACTTACATTTCTCCCCCGTTTTCTTTTAATGGGAGGTAAATGGAGGTAAAGTTGAATTCACGTCTAGAGTGTATTAGATACTGCCTTGGCTTCTCATGTATAAATGTTACACTATAAATAATGGAAAAGGAGACATGACAGAAATTCCTGGCTAGTTTAAATGTTGACACAGTAAATGCTTCATGGTAGTAATGTTGTAACAGATGAGGAAATGAAAATCATATAGTCACAATGATAAAAAAATATTAATTAATGGAAAAAGAAGAAGAAAAATAGAGCAAGAATTAGAGAAATGCGATGACACATAGGCATTGCAAGATTCATCGCCAAAAAAGAGATTAGATCTGTATCAATTCTCCCAGCCCATTCAATCTACATTCATCCTTAGTCAGTCTCTCTCCTCATTCTACTGGTCTTTCCTTTAGTTTCTAATTGACTGTGTTCACTTTTCTTTGTTAAGATGCCTGGCTCTTTCCAACTGATTCTCCCTCACTATCTTCTATTGAAATGACTTATCATCTACATGCAATCAATTTCATTGCCTGGCTCTTGCTTCCCCATCATTTTACGCAAGCCTACCAGAATATATTGCATGCCAGAAATAAAAGGAAACAAAACAGTACACCTATTGCTGCTGCCTTAAGATTATCAACAATCAAAATTTTCCACTCTTACCACCAATCACCTTATAACATTCCTCAACTACCATCCGGTAGTCACAACTACATTTGCTGTCCTCACTTCCCATCCCAGCATGGGGACAAAACAATACAAGTCAATTGACACTTATCAGAGTAGCCTTTCCCAAAAGCAATAACTAATCATCAATTTTTGAGCATAGGAAAGACAAAAAAACTGTGTCAGAAAATATTAGTTTCCACCTAATATTTCAATGACACACAGCAATATTGAGTAATCTTCCCATATTTTAGTTTTGCATAAAACAGCAGGTCTGCAAACGTCAGAACAATTCCAAGCACCTCAGGCATGCAATACTTAAACAAGAGGTATCTCTTGGTTATGAACAATGACTTCTGAAAAATCACTAGAAATGAATTCTCGGAAACGATCTCAGCGGCTTCCCTTGCACCAAAGATAAATTCACGTATCCTTAGAAAATAATTACAAAGAATAACAATTATTCCTTCTCATAGAAAAAATTAAAAGCGAAAAGTGATCGAAGGACTAAAAAAAGCCATTATAAATTAAAATCAAGAACATAATCCAAGCCAGCTTCGTGTGAAATGCACAGATAAATTTTCGAAGGGAATTGAGAAAATCCTCACCGTGCAGGTATCAATCTCAAAGAACTCTGTAGTGTAAGCTTTCCTCTGGCTCTCCCAAGCTTCTCGTATCTGGCTTATTCCAGACGACGCCGCATCTATAACAATAAATCCGCGGTCAATTTACTGAAATTTAAGCAGAAACCAACCACAGCAAACAGGAGATGAAATGTCCCACAGTTCGATACCAATTCCAATATAGTGACCGATTTGAGCTTCGTCCCACTTATCAGCATCAGCTCCGCCTCCACAATACAAGTCGCACACCTTCAAGGACCGAAGAACAAGAAAAGATACATGAATGGAAGAAGTTTTACAAGCGAGGGAGATGAAACCAACGCGGGAAAATAAAAACAGAGAGAGAGAGAGAGAGAGAGAGATTAATGGTTGTGAGAAGGCGAATACCGTGGCATAGGGGTGAGCGAAAATCTTGATGAGAGCCACTTTGGCAAAGTCGTAGAGGCGATGGGGAGTAGATTCAGCTCTCGGGCATGCAATTTGACTCATCGTTTTCTTCAGCAGAGTTTCCGGGAAGTCGATTTCAGACTCACACAACGCTTACATAACCAAAGAACCCGCGTTGGGTCTGGAAGCTCCAGCGGGTTGCGCCATTCTTGCTTCTTTTTTAATTTTCAATGCCACGAAAGTAATTATAGTAGCTATATTTTAACTGGCTATACAAATCATGCTAGCCAATCCCCCCCCCCCCCCCAAGGAGATTAAATAAAAAAATTATAAAAAATAACAATTTATTGAGCTCATTTGATATCGTAGGAGAGAAGTGTTTTTACCATTTATTAGGTAAATGTATGAAGAAGATTATCTCGATTTAAAAAAAAAGTAGTTGAATTCACGTTTGACTTTTCTAAGCGTGGTTCCAAATAAGGCTATTAATAACATTCAAAGAAGCTTAATTTATATGACTAAAAAATCCTTCAACATAATAAGGACCACGGTAAATTGCACCGAATCAAAATACAGAAATTGAGTTACAACCAGATCAATAATTAAGGGTCATAAGATGAATCCGTGGTCATGGGCATGCTTCCGTAACATTAAAACTTATCACATCGATTATTACTTTAACCAATGACTATAAAATAAATATTGTGACCAATAGTTGTTGGTTTTTAACTAACAACTTACATCTATGATAACATTTTGCAAAACTGCAAAAATAACTAATGCTATAGTAAACTTAAGTTGTTAGTTATTAGTAAATAATTGTCAACAACTTATTGATCAAGAAATAATGTTACTCACTAATGTCTTATTTGACTGACATTTATTTGATCTTCTATAGTAGTGTCTCCTGTGCATGTTCAACCCCCAATAAAAAAAATATTCAAATTCAAATTTCATTTATAGGATATATGTAGCATTTAAGTCAAGATATCTATTATCATTAATATAAATAAAAAATAAAAAATGCTGACAAAACATACTGTTTGTTAATTTAATTTAAATTAGTTTAGAATTTTAATTTTAAATAATCTTAATCTGAAGTTTCCACTTCTATCATTTTTAACGATTAATAATGTGTTCGGCATGGTCACACATGGACATATATTAGAAAATATACCTATATATATAAACATGAATTCATACATTTCTTAATAATGTCAAAATTTCTTAACCTTCTTAAAATTTGAGACTATTTTAAACTAGGAAAATACTATATCCAATCATCTTTTATTTGACATATGGTGGTATATTTAGTTAATAGGGACCATATTTATCCCTAAAAAAAATATTACAGTCAATACTTAATATAAAAATTAGCTGACTAATTTTAGAAAAAAATTAAATTTAAATAAATTATTTAATTATAAAATATGTTTAGTTTACAAATTAGATAAATTAGCTTGAGTTAAAATTATAAACATAAGAGATAAAATGAAAAAAAAGGTTTTATATTTAGGATAAAAATTCACTTCTAAACTAGGTTTTATATTTAAAATTAAAGGTAGTACAATTTATCTATTCGTTTGATCAATGAATCAAAATAAGGGAGAATTGGGAATAAATCTCATCTTGATAAATTAATTGTAGAATGAACCATTCTAAATTATGCAATTGACCTCCTACATTATGTAACTGAGTTTCCATGTTTTTTGCAACTAAGTTTTCATATTATACAACTAACATTCTCAGTATGCAACTGAACTCCCACAATATGCAATTTAACTTCTACAAATGTGCAACGACATATCTTATTATCTAATTAATTTACTAACGAGTCTATCTCCAATTATCCCTGAAAATAAAAATAAAAGGAGATGCTTTCATTTTTTTTAAACTTGAATCTTTAAAATACTAATACTAATATGTACTAATATGTATCATTAGATTGCATATAAGTAAAGGTGGATCTTATATTATATTTATTCTTTAATATAAGAATCAATTGAAGTCTTAGAGTAAGATAAATAAAGTTAAATGAATTACTTAATTATGATGTATATTCTGAAATACTAATATGCATCATTAGATTGTATATTAGTTTATAGGTAAGATAAATCATTTTAAAAATGATAAATATATCAGTTTCTTAGTCTTCTTAATCTCTAAAAGAAGTCAATTGTCTCTAATACTAAAGATGTAGTATTATATTGCGAGCCAGGAGAGAGTATATTTATTAACCTTTTTATTAGATCATGGCCCAAATAAAACTTTCTATTCTCTCGAAGAAATATAAATGTGTTCTATCATGAGTTATCTCTGTAGTTTCTTCTCTTTCTGAAAGATTCCTATTTCGATATGGTTGTTTTTAGTCTCTAATAAAATTTGATTATGCTCTGCACTTACCTTCTATAAAGGACTCCATGTATTAGAATGAATCTAACATGATCTACTTGGTTTAAAGTTTTTTTTGTTGTGGTACGAGGATTAATCTTGATGTTCATAGATTGAAATTATAACGTGGTCCTAATGATTGGTAGTGCCAAGATAGGGAACACACTTAGATAATTTATGTTTTTTTTATATAAATTTTAGGAAAGGAGTTGGGCTCACCCACGATTTGGATAATCTATATTAAATTTGGACTGAATCTCATGAGGAGACTCACCGAATCATACAAATTAATTATACTGCAACTGATTTGCGTCTTCCGTTTCATTCCATTTACTTCAAAGAATGAGCAAGAATAAAATATTTTGTTCAATAAGTCTAAGTAAATAAAAGCATTTCAAATTAATTTTATTCTATACCATTTTAGTCTGAACATACTCTAGATAACAACTATATATCGTGGATGATAATCATGAGAATACAAAGTTATCGATCAAAATTTAAAAGAAAATATTGAAGGTGATGGTCAGAAGAAACTATAAAATATCCTTTGGCATTAAACAGTGAGATATTGTACCTTTATTTATTTATCTATTGGAAATTAATATATGCAATGAATTAATTAAGTAATAATGCAAATCAGTAGTGTAGGCTATGTGTATGTATAAATTGGCTTATGCCCTTGAAGTTTATGCATCACAAGATGGCTCTAAAGAAGTCTGAACTCTGCTTCATATTGTTCGTCGTTGCCTTCGATCCTCAAACTGGCACCAGCCATTGTCGTCGTTGTCTTCGATCCCTAATTGACTCTTCAACAAAACCCTAGTCGCCTCTCCCTCCCTCTCCCTCTTGGAAGACTACTTGATCCTATTTACCTCCAATAAAAGTTATTGCGATTGCTTATTCTTGTTTTCTTTTCATTATTAAACATTTTCAATTATATATATACCAATTATGATTACAATTACCGACTGTTTTTTTATATAACTTTTTCGATTGATTAAATTCTAAATATTGTTAGACTCAATTAAATGTAACTCCTCTAAAGATGTTTAGTTGCTTCCACTAAGACTAACTTAAAGAGTTAGCCCGTTTGGAAATATAGTGGAGAAGTGCTTTTACGTAAGTCAAGGTAAATATGTGGAGGAGATTATCTCATTCTACAGAAAAATACTGTTGAACGGACTTTCACCTTTTCCAAATAGAATGCTAAACAAACCCTACATTATATTAGGACAAATAAAAAAATCACGTTAAGGAGATTTATGTGATAATTAGTTAATAGCAAGCATCATTTTTAATTACTTTTTATTCAACAAAAGACCCTTTCCATATTCTTTACAATAACAAAAAAAAAAAGCATGATCCCACGAGCTGACTTTCCATATACTTTAGAAAATTATATTTGAATATTTTGTTTTTTCTCCATTCCATTCCATTTCACTGAATGTCTTGTTTATATTCCACACAAAGGGACCCTCGTTGCCCAAAATGTATCAGTACCATTAGCTGACAACGTTATTATCAGTTGTCCAATGAATCTGTGTACCCAACGACAGATAACAAATACCAACACCAACAGAGCAGGTAACTAACAAATAACAATATCCATGCCACAAAATTTTGTAAAATAACAATGAATGAAACATCTGCTTTATTTTCATATCGTCTAACCTATGAAGCCAACCTGACATAATGGGACATAATGGGATAAGGCCTGTTATTGTTAACTCTTTCAATGAACGACCAACCCTATCTAAGTAGGATAAGGCTTGTTATTATTGACTCTTTCAATGAACTGATCACAATTGCCTAAATTTGAGCTCAGTGATGCATGTAGATAAGGCATCCCTTAGTTGGATGTTATCAGAGTCCATGTAAAGGGCATCTTCATACAACGTTTTAGCTTGTTGCAGCAATTTCACCTTCTCCTTGCTACTGGATGGCCTCAAGCGAGACCTTTGCTGCAAGGCCACACCCCATCTGAACAAAGCTGTAAATTTTAACAAAGTTCGAATCAATCTCTGACACAAGGAATTATCTAGAAATCCTCTAACTAACCGAAGGAAATGGCTACAAGAATAAAAGTGAGAGGCTATGAAAGAATCAGTTTGCGCTTGGCAATCAATTGGAAAATAAACTTGTAATGAAGTTAGTGTCCCTTGGACTATGATGTGTGCATCTTTTGAAATACCTGTACTAGTCTCCACAATGCACTTGTTCCCACGAAAAGATGATCTATTCAATTACATTTTACATCAAGTATGTGCCATGTACATTACACTGTCCACTGAGGGCAATAACTTATGTCCCGTTTGGTTGTTAGAAATGATAGCAATGGAATGGAATGGAGTGACAGAGAATATAATGGACCACAAAGAAAATGACTTTGTTGATCGATGCTCATATAAATTTGACAGAGTTTTACGTTGATCATTGAAGGCCTAACACTCCTCCTTTATCTACAAAACATAGGTGGAGTTCACAATGATAATGACTAAAGATAGATTTTTGTACGATGAGGGCAATGAAGTTAACAGAGAGGCGGGAATAAGGATTGACATATATAAGGTCATGGATATAGATTCCTAATTCTTAAGGAATGATGATTATCATGGGAGAGACTATTATCATGGTTATGGTAAACCAAACATGATTACATCGACATGCAATCATACTACAAAACACGCTTATATTGGAATATATAATGATTGCTATGGTCCACCAAATACTCTCATTATCACTGGAATGTAAAATACCATACAAAACATGAACATTATGAATACCCAAGAATTTCATACCATAATACATGAAACACCAGTATCTCAGACAATTCCAAAATTTTGAATACACAGAAATATTACCATCAGGAGCATAAATATTGCCTTTGGACAACATTGCATTAAATTTGTCAATTGCAGCTAAGAACACTCTGTCAGCCTCGTAAGCTGCAGCCTGTAACATTTGAAAAGAGATCAATTAAATTTTGAAACCGAGCATTAGCAGAAAAATTCAGCATGTCAAAATGGCAGGATTTCTTATGCCAGCCAAGAGCAAAATGACAAGATCTAGTACATCATATTCTAATGAAAGTCAACATATAAGACTGAATACAGTTCTCATACAAAGTTCCCAGGGAAATAAGAGAACTCTCAATTGAATATCTTAAACATACAATGTCATAATATCAACTAAAATGCATACCGGTCCAATATCTGCTATCAATTGCCCACGAAAAAACAAAGCAAGACCCCAATTATAGAGGGCTCTCACATCATTTGCATCAATTGACAATGCCAGCTTATATTTTCTGCCTGCCTCTATAAGTAGCTCTTCACACTCCTCACATACATCAATTAACATAGGTGCAAGATTTTCTTCACTGGTGATTTTGTTTTGCAGTCTATTCAGTATTCTACTTTGTTTTCCAGATGATGAAGTGATGCTTCCAGACAGAAGCATTCTAAAGTCACGACTACTCTTTAACTTTAATTCTCCATGGAGAAGATAAGTATTTCCTAGCTGGCCTACAGCCAATAAACTCATGGGCTTTAAGTCTACAGCTTTCGAAAGTAAGTTGGCAGACTTATACAACATGACATCAGCTTGATCTTCTTCACGCCTACCCTTCATACACTCTTTGGCTTGCTTTAAAAGGTCTGTTGCTTCAGCAAGATACCTATCAAACATCATATCATTAGAAATCTTTGAAGATGAAGAGACATTCAATTCACTCTCACGTGTAAACAAGTCATTGGGAACATTGCCATGATTATCACTGTTCTCATTTTTTGTATATTGAGACCCATATGATCCATATTCCCTCTTCTTACGAGTAGCCTTGTGAGTTTCATGAGCTCTGTTGATCATCTGCTCATCCACAAAGGATGATTCACTTCCTGTGCATTCAGAATCGAGCAGATTATCATGAGATTCCCGCATGTCTCTCATGCTGCTGGAATTCAACTTCATAGAGAAGCTGTGACTACTTGAGAATTGCAATCTATTGTTCTGGCGGTGCCTATATTCTTTTTTGTCAGAAAATCTTTTGGCGCTCCTGTCCTGATCACCTGAATCCAAAATTTCTTTCCCAAAACTTGCATTTGTACTGCCTTTTCCATCAACTCCCAAATCAGACATACTGAAAGAATCAGGAGAAGTGTCCAAATTGCCATAGGCTTTACGTTCATGGTCTGAATTTGAAGATCCACCTTTACCTAGAGGACTGCTATCCTTCCCTTGAGTTTGAAAAAATTCTTTATTAGTTGTCTCCTGTGTGACATTCTCTCTAACTTTAGCTGATTTGGAGGCTGGCAAATTTTCTCCAATCAAATTACCAATAGATTGCAGCATCCAGGACCCAATTTCACCAACTTCTTTCTTTCTTCTACCAGGCTTATGTTTCCCAACCAAAACACGAGTAGAGTTTTCCTCACTTTCGATTAAATTAGTGACAATATTCCTAGCATTTAACGCTGATAGTTTTATGGAATCCGCAACTTTAACATAACCATCCAAATCTCCAACTTTAATTTTATTATTCCTGATAGCACTTTGCACATCACTCTTTAAGTTATTAACTTCAAAATCAAGTTCATCAAAAAAATTCACCAGGCTCCTCAATTTCTCAGCAGACAAGTTCAAATTTTCATCCTTTACCTGTTCCTTACTTCTACTTGCCCTTACATCATCGAAACTGAAGGCTACATCACGAAAAAACCCTACAGTAAAACCAGTGGCAAAAACCAAGACAGAAGCTGGAAGCAGAATTATGGACGAAACCTTAACCCTAGAAATTGCCAATGCACACACGAGACCCAACAGAAAAACGAAGATGTTCTTCCTATCATCAAGTCCCAGAGAAATGAGAAAATTACGAAGCACATCCGACTCACCGGGTCGCTCCGAGGCACTAGCGATTTCCAAATCATCCCATCCGCCGTAAATGACAGAGTTAGGAGCACACGAAGCTCTCAAGGAACAAGATCTGGGTAATTTAGTGCCATGACTACATTTTCTACCAGAAAATAGGAGAAAATTGTGGCTTCTTCGACAACGCGAAGGAAGAAAATAAATAGCAAGTGAAGATGATGATTGAGAGTTCAAGAGATTAATGGGACTTTTGACTACCCCGGTTTTCATCGAAGAATCCCGCTGAAGACCATAAATTTTGGAGGAGCAGCAAAACAGGACTGTTGATGATGATCAGTTTGGCCTCATCCTCGTTCGCATAATCGCATTTCATGTCCGATACTGGACCTGATGATCAGTTTGATCTCATCATCGTCGTCCGCATAATGTTGATCAGTTTGATTCATCGTCGTTCGCATAAAATACATTTATCTTTTATTTGACTTCATGGCTCTGTTTGGTAAGCCATTTAGGCCAACGGATGCGTTTACCGAGACAAAATTCCTCTCACATAAACTACCTAGAAATCTGTGTCCGTTTTTTCAACGGGCTATCCAAACGGACCCCATGTTGGATAGCGTATCAAAAAATACGATAAAGTAGTACTTTTACGTAAGTCGAGATAAATGTGTGAAGGAAATTATCTCGTTTTACAAAAAACACCGTTTAACAAATATTTAATTTTTGAAAATGTTCTGTCAAACAAGACCGAATAAGACTCAATAAATATCCGCTCTTCAAATTAAATTATGGATAAAGCAAATATAAAGGACTGCCTTTATTTAATTTAAAGTTCAACAATACTTAATAAATCTTTTTCGTTCCAACCATTGAAAAGGTTGTGGCTTAAATGGTAATTAACCTTTAAAGAGCATTGTAATAATCAAGTTTAATTACTGATTAGTTGGGCAAGTTTAGGTGGAGGTTGTTTTGTTCTGTTGTGAAATCTTCATGAATTGAACAACAGTTTTGGCAGCGTTGGTAGCTGCAAGAGGTGCAAACAAGTTAATCTTTGCGTGTTTAGGAATCCGTTGGTTGGAAGAACGAATTAACGGATTCTTAGATAAGTATATGAGATGAGTTCTACTTCGATTTATGTGTAATGTAATTAGAAAATGATTTCCAAATATGTGCATTTGACTAGCAATCTTCACTATCAAACAATTTCTGTTTGAAGTAAATAAATATTCAAGGTCTTTTTTAAGTTGCATTAAATATTCTAATAATATTTATAACGCATTCGGTATATGATGTTCTTTTTCTTTTGCTTCCAACAGGCTAATTTTATTTAGGGTGAAAGTGCAATTTTAGCACTTGACAAAGTTATGTTTTAAAGTATGAAAAAATAGATATAATCTTTTAAAAAATGAGTAATTATAGGAATTCCGTTAAATTGACTTACATGTATGTCTCCTTTTTAATGCGAGATCCGCTTTTTAATTCCGTTAAAAAGTGAGCAATTATAGCAATTCCGTTAAATTGCACATTATCCCTTTTTATCTATAGTGCATCCCACACCCTAATTCATAAGTAAGATTAGGGTGCATGATATAATATAACTGCAAAATAACATTACAGGTGCTAGATACATAAAAAAATAACATCAGGATGTTGAATGGGTACGTAGATTTATAATAATATATGTTACTTTAAAGAATGAGAAGGCAAGAATGATGTGTGTAGGGGTGGGAACAGGTCAGGCCAGGCTCCACCCCAAACAGCCGAGGTTGAGAGTGCTAGCTGATTCACCGTCGAGAGCCGATGTCGAGAGTGCTCGCCGTCGCTGATTCGCCGTCGAGAGGCGAGGTCGAGAGGGCGAGAGCCGAGAGTGAATGATCTATTGTAACATCCTAATTTTTATTTAGAGGATTTAATTATCTTTGAGAAATAATCATATGTTTTTTTAAAAAAAATTTAATGGCCATTTAGAAATATCATATATGTTAAATATAATTTGTTTTGTAATCATTTGGGTCAAGAAGAATATGTTTAACGTGAAACATATGAATTAGAAAAAATTAAAAATAAATGATAAAAGAAAAGGATTATTTTGTAAAGGAAAAAGAGAAGAAGAAGAAGAAATGATAATAAAAGAGAAGAGAAGGAAATATAATATATATATATATAAATAAATAAATATATGTGTGTTTGCAAGTTTTACTTTAAAAAGAAAAGAAAAAAAAGTAACAATATATATAGGTAGAAGGCCACGTACAGGGACTAGGTAGCTTAGTAACAAAAATATATATATAATAAAAGGAATATATATAAAAAGGAGAAGGGCGGCTTTACACATATA
>JANTPZ010104116.1:0-26556 GCA_025593235.1 Vachellia pachyceras
TCCTCGTGTATCTTCTCCATGCTCTTGTAGAAGCTGAAGTGAGGCACCTTTTCCACCTTTTCCCTGCTGCACAGCTCTCTCGTCTTCTCCGATTCGTCGCCCATTACCAGAAGGAAGTCCACGTCGCTGCACGATCGGCTCAGTTCCACCATGAAAGGGTATATTTTGCTGCTCTCATAGCTGCTCCTGCTCGCGAATTCCACCACCACCAGCCTGTCCTTGGCCGATCGAAGAGCCTGGTCAAATTCTTCGATGCTGTGAACCTTTTGAACCCTCTCGTCGCTCTGAAGCTTCTTGGCACCCGGGGCAGCTGTGGCTCTTGTGATGAAGCGGGTGGAGTGAGAGGTTCTGAGTCCGGCAGCCGAAGAAGTATGAGGCCTTGGACAAGATAAAGTAGAACGGTAATGGAGGGGGATGAGCCTGGGGTGGTTGGCGGAGAGGGAGAGGGGTGATTTTACGACGGAATTGGTGAGGGAAGCCATAGAAGAAGGGGTTGAGAGGTGGAAGCAGCGGCTAGTTACTTGGCCCTTTCAGTATGAGCCACGTTAAGGAATAGCAATGGAAGGAGCAAGCTTTACCCCCAGCGCTCAAAAATCATATCCGCTGCCCAGGCGTGTGGTTCATATTGTTCAACGCCATCCATCGGCCTTGATTTTTTTTTAAATTTGTTCAATTATCTTGGCAATTTTTCCCAGATTTTTTTTGCGCTTATATCTGGAGTTGGGCTACAAGCTAGATTGCTGATTTCTTGGGCCGCGGTTCCCGACTGTCTCCAACTCGATGATTGTGAAGTGTGAACTCCCCTCTTTCTTACACTAAATACTTCTATGACAGCATCCATTATTCATTTTACTTTTCTTGACAACTGTTCAAAAATCGTTTGTTTCGTTCCATCAAATAACTTAAGAAACTGGATATAAATATATTATATTAATCATTTTTGTTCAATAAGATGCCAAGTTACAAGGCCCAAGAATGAGGTTATCAAATGAAATCTTTCAATTAACAAACTATCTGTCAATCTAATGATTTAGCTATTTAATCGAGTTTCATGGTGTTACCGGATTCGTATAATTGCCTCCACCCAGGATTAAGGCAGCGCCTCTGCTTTAGGAGAGAAGAAAAGATTTGTGACTTGTGTGTTTTTTAGGAATCCATTGGAAGAGGGGTTTATGAATTTTAAGATGATTTTATGGATTTTAAAATATTTTTTTATGAGTTTTTAAATACATTTTCTCTTAACTTACGTGAATAGACACACAAAGAAGAGTGACAAATAGCGGGTGGCTAAGGATAGTTGCCAAAAAGATGCCAATTGCCAGGCAGGGGTCACGGGGAACATGACAAGCTCTTGGCAAAGCAGCATTGATAGATCCAAAGCGGGCGGGGGACACATGCACAAATATCCAATACCCAACAAAATTCATCATTAAACAAATATGTAAATGTAAAGTAGCAACGAAAGATCCCAAATGCTCAATCTCATGTTAGTGCTTGCCACCTAAGCCCTCTCCATCACGCATCTGCGCTCCTCCTTCATCCTCTCCCCCTCCCTTCCCCTTTCAATCGCCGTCGCCACTCCCCCCCCCCCCCGGGTTCCTTTCCTCGGCTTGATTACACATTAATCTCCCACTAAATCACTCCATCCATCAACATCATACATTAATTAAAACCAGAATCTCTCTCCCACAACCATGCGCCAACCCCAAATATAATACCCATAACCATAATGAAATTCCTGATACCGCACAATCAATCGTCCGTTCGTTTAAAACAAATAGCTAACTCCATCTATCACTACCATTCCCAACAACATGCTTTCTTTCCGCTAACCGGGATCGAATGACAGATATTGCGATTAATGCTATGCCGCTTGAGCACAAAAAATTCAGAATCTAAAGTAGAAATTCCAGGAACAAAATTACACCGAGTTCACAGTAAATGATAAAAAAAAACAAAAAGAAGGGCGACAAGCTATAATAGGGCTGGGGGGATGAGGGGTTTACCTCATCAGGACTGAGGGGCGGGGGACGGGGGCTTTCTGCAGAGGACCATGTGCATAGGGGAGAAAATTCCGGTCTCGCCTCCTCTGGTCAAATAGTCGGCCGTCTTAAATAGCATCTCGTGAACGTCCACCGTTCCTTGGGGTGCTATTCCCAATGCTGCCAGCAGCGTGATCACAATGTGGTTCCTCCAGTACGCGATCCTCCCCATCTTCAGCCTCGTCCACCACGGCTGAGCCGGTGGCTTCGCTAGATCCCGCTCCCTCACCACCTCGAACCCCACCTTACGCGCCGTCCCTGCGATGTCCGCGTGGCTTCTCAGCCCCGGCAGAGCATCCCCTCTTTCAATCCCCTGTATGATCTCAACGTGTTCCGGGTTCTCCGCTCTGTACCTGTCCGTCGTCACCCATTCGTAGGAAACGTAGAGAGCTCCCGGCTTCAGCACACGATAGATTTCTGCGTACACCTCCTCGAGCTTCGGCGCGTGGCATGTTGCCTCGATCGAGTACGCGCCGTCGAAGCTGTTATCGGCGAAGGGCATCTGCAGGAAATTGCCGCACACAACCTCGCAGAGAGAGTCCAGTCCCGCCTTCTTGTTGTGCAGCCTGGCGCGATTCACTTGGTACTCGTTAATGGTGATGCCTACGACTTTGGCACGCGAGTGGGCGGCGATAGCGCGCATGGGCCCACCCACACCGCATCCAACGTCCAGAATTCGATCACCGGCTTTGACGTCGATGAGATCGACGGCCATCTGCTCGTGGAGCCGCGTGGCATCGCGGTGGGATTTACCGGGGATGGAGGGAGAGAAGTGGAAGGACTGGCCCCAGCCCCACTCGTAAATGTCAGTGACTAAATTGTAGAAAGTATCCACAAAGTCGGGGACCTTCTCGGCGGTTTCGATCTCCTTGGGGCGGCGGAAGAAGGACCAGTACTGTTTATATTTGTCTTGGACTTTCTCGGCAGAGATGGAGCCACCGGATAGATCGACGGCGCGCTTACCCTTCTGTTCTGCAGGGCCGAGAATGCAGACGAACCAGTAGAGGCCGCAGGCGAGGAGGGCACCGGTACAGAAGAGAGCGAGAGAGTCCATGGAGGGAAGTGGAGCAGAGAAGACAGAGATTTGGGGTTAGAAGGTGCGCTGTTGCCCCCGGGGGGGGTTATAGTGCAATGCAAGTGCCGGTCGAAGCGTGCACGTGCATCCCGCGTGTTTCGGCCCTCGCTTGATCCATTGTTAAATACTATTTTACTGTTTCACTACGTTACGGGCTTACGGCAACCTCCGTTGCTCGGCCATTTGCTTTTCCTGTGGGCCTTAATTATTTGTGTCTTCGCTTGGGTCTTCGAGGGATTGAAGTTTGTAATTTGTTGCCCAAAAACAAAAGGTTTGACGGCCTCCCCAAAATTCATTCATATGTTTATTGAGATAAAATTTTTTTCACACATTTACCTCAGAATCTGTTATCGTTCTTTCAACAGACTATTTAAACAAGACCATAGGAGTTTGTAATTTCATTTGTATTGAAGAAATAAAATATATTCGTCATATTAAAAACGGAATCCCCAAAACACCAAAAGAAACCATTGCCATCATCTTAGCTGGCAGCAGGCGAGTTTTCTAATGACCTTTTCAATAGATGCCATACAAGTATTTTGGCGGGAAATGCCAGGTGTCGCCCCATGATTTACATTTGCCACTCTAAAATTTTTCATTTTTAAAGTATTCTCTCCCCCCCTCCTTCACTCCTCGTCTTAGCTTACAGTGTCTTTGTTTGGATAGTCTGTTTGGGCATCCAAAAACCATTCATCCGCTTACCGAAGTAAAACTCCTCTCACATATTTACCTCGGAATCTGTGTCCGTTCTCCCAACGGACTATCCAAACACACTAAGTGCCTGTTTGGGAAGCCATTTTCCCAAACGGTGCACGTAAGCCGAGATAAAACCATCTCGAAATCTGTAAAAACCATCTTGAAATCCATAAAAACCATCTTAAAATCCATAAAACCATCTCGAAATTCCCAAAATGCCTCGAAATCTGCAAAATCCATTTTCCCAACGAAGTTCCCAAACGAGCACTAAGTGTGTGTATGTGTGTTTAGTTGTCCCAACTCACTCTAAAAAGATTCTGTCACTCTTGCTGGTTTTATAATAATAATGATAAGAATCTTAGGATTTTAGACAGCTTTCACCGGAGTCACCACCCCACTTCATCTCCAGATCTGAATCATTCAGCTCATTGGAGCCTCACCACATATTCCCCCAATCAACTTTGCCAGTTTTTATTTTCCCTTCTACCTCACAATTCTATTATTACTATTAGCTCTTGTGTCAGCACTGCCCTTTTGTTACTGACTTACAGAACTAAGCTGATTTAAAGGTGTTGGCAGAATAAAATTAAATGATTTAATAAAAAAAATACAGGCACCAAATTAGAACTTGAGAGAGAGACAGTGTAGATAATGTGTAAAATAATTTCTCATTACTTGTCAAATTTAGCGAGGCTTGTTAACAAAAAAAAAAAAAAGAATTGATCCCCACACTAAAACTAAAAGTGAAGGAGACGAATAAAGTTAAGGACTCATTATGCGTTGGAAAGACATGCTCAGAGCGAGCGCAGGAGCCCACTGACACTGCGTAGATCCTCATGTAACAGTATCTCACTCAAAATGCTAATTTGGTAGAGTTGGCAAGGGCTACTATCAACATTCTTCAGGATGAGAGTTCGAACCCTGGAGAGTGACAAATGCGATAATTAACACAACCTCAAAGAGGTTGTCCCATCGGTACCTCGCTACCACCGTAAGGTCTCTTCGCGGGGAGTCTGGATTAGTCTGGGGCGGGCAATAAACCCAATATACACCAGGATACCGGATGATTTATAAAAAAAAAAAAGTATCTCACTCAAAATCAATATCCTCGTGGTCTTTACAACCTTATCAGCTTTTTAATTCATTCTGTCCTAGTTTATTTCTTTTCAAAAAGGTCCCCACAATGCACGCCTCACTGGTAATTGACTGTTTTGAATTTTAATAATAATTCGGCTTCTCTTTGGTTCAACGATGAGAATGGTATGGTTTAAATAAATGTTGTCTATAATTACGATTTTGAAATAAATTTTGTTAAACAGGTACAAATGGCTTATAACAGGACTCGAGTGCATCATGGATATATAATCCTCACTAATGCAACGAGAGAGGTAACAACATGGAGGAAGGGTAACGTGGATGTCCCTCAACAAGTCCTAATAGTTTAAGGTCTACTAACTCCTCTTGTAAATGATCATTTTTATGAGTAATGACGTTCTTGGTTTGCCTAACATGGCATATCAAGGGCAGGCTGCATTGTGGGCCTGTCTTGTGCGGTTCTTGATTTCCCACCACGTAGCCCAATCCGCAGCTTGGTTACGAAATCTTTCCGATCTCTCTTGCAAGACTGGTTTCTCGCATCTTCGATTCCTCATTATCGCTGTCGTGGCAGACGCCGTGGAACGAACCCCCCAAAGGATAAAGGCGCTGTTCAAGCTACAACCGCGAGTCATTGCCACCATCGAAGTCTGCGGCGGAGAACAAGAGGCTCAAGAAGTCGTTAAACACATTCTAGATTGCTTCCTGGTCCGTTTCCTAAAGATTATCGAAAATATCTTCTCGTCATTTCTAGATATGTCGTTGCTCTGCCTTCACCACAGTGAGCGTCGCCACAGGCTCTCTCTTTTATAAGATCGTCCTTCAAGATTGTTGCTTAGATGACCTTCTCGCCTCTCGCAGTCTCTAGATCTGCTGTTGTTTCATTGTCACCATAGACCGTTGAGGTGGTTCCTTCGGAAGATTTTGCCTTCTCGCCTCTCGCAATCTCTATATCTGCTGTTGTTCATTGTCACCACAGACCGTTGAGGTGGTTCCTTCGGAAGATTTGGGCACTGTCATGTTTCTTGGCCAGAACTTCACATACTTCAACGACATATCCAGAGAAACTGTTCGACATGGATTCTGCAACTAAAAGGCTAGAAAAACAAGTAGGCGAGGCTATTAGAGAGATTGCAATCCTGAATGAGAGGATTGGCGGTCTTGGACAAATATTCAATACTGTGAAAGATTTCATGTTGTAGATTAAAGAAATTCTTTCTCTAAGAACAATATTCATGTTTAAAAGCTCATGAGTTTAGAGCTTCTTCAACGTGCTGAGACTTTGGCCAATCCTAGGAGATTGTGCTGCCTTTCTTACCGTCCAAATACATTTGTTTTTGGCTTGTGCTGGTTGAACACTTTGGTCTGGACATGACAAAATTAATTTCAAATTGCATGCTTTACTTTGACAATGGATGGCCTCCTTCTTGCAATTGCCAGTGAATAGGGTAAATTACAATTTTAAACCCAATGGATGGCATTCGGTTATAGGAGGGGTAGATAGAACTGAATTCCATTTTATTGCTTTGTCAAGTGGATATGAGTTATCATTGATTGGTGTTGTGTTACTAGATCCTATCAGTTATGTATCTCAACTGGTTTAACAACAGAGCAGTTTAAGCAGCATTACCCTTCTTTGACTACGATATATAAGAGGAAGAAATGAAGATTCTTGAGCACAAAGCTAAGGTTGAGGAGGAAGATGCAATTATTTGGTTATCCTATTCAAAGCCTGAGTAAGAAGAAAATGATCCTTGTTGTATGGTTTGGTTTCTTACTACCAGGGATGTTATAAGAAAGGGGAGTCAACATCATTGAAGGCACTGTTGTGTTATGTTCGCTTATAATTCAAATGGAGAGAAACGAGATTTGCGGGAAAATTGGATCACACTCGCATTGTTCATGATGCATGGAAAACATGATCAAGAGAGACCATTTTGATGCTGTAGTAGCACTCCCAGGTTTTGAGAAAAGGAATTGGAATGCATATGATCCTTATTTTGAAGTATCGGAAAAAAAGCTATGAGACGAAGTTGTTGCTCTAGCATTCTCTGAGGATCAATATGGATAAAAACATTTTGAATGAATGTTCACATTGTAATCCGATCAATCACTTAACCTCTTTTTGTTTGTGTTGTCAAGTTGACACTGAATCCAAATAGTGTTAACATAAAAAGGTGTGTTAGAGATATAATATGTGATCTTATTTAATTAAATTGATTAAAAAAGCTAGTTGGAAAAGCTCTATAAATATAGAATTTATCATTATAATTAATGTGTGAGATTGTATAATTCTCATCAATACAAAGAAAGATATAATATAGATCTCTCCGGAGGAACTGTAACGTATGTTAAATTTTAAGAGTTTAGGTTCTTTTGGATACATCTCTTGTAAATAATCATTATGATTGATTAAGTTCTTTTGGTTTGCTTAATAGGGTGGAAGTTGACTTAAATTTAAGAAAGCAGTTAATTAAAAATGAATAGATGAACTATTGGGGGGGAAAAAGAATAGATGAACCCAAATAAAGCAGAGTATAGTTAATAAGAAATTCAATCTGAAGCACGGAGGCTGCCATGCCTGGCCAAGCATTCGTGAATGGTGCAAGAACAGATAAAGATGAGACTAACTCTCCCGCCTGCCAGAAAGGAATAAAAGGAAGAAAGACGAGACTCCATAGGTGAGGCGGCAAATACAAGGACAGACTCCACAAAACCCGTAACACTGAATCAATCTCAACTCCGCAGCAAACAGAATCCACAACTCGTTTCACTGAAATCCATACACAAAGCATAATAACTGAGAATTCAGCAAGCCAGTGTTGCTGCTGAACAAAGAAATTAAACAGAGAGCATGCCAGATCACCATCAATTTTTAGTCTTCTGCATATCAACCACCTGTTTCCAGGAATCTCGAGAGGAAATCTCAGACCACCACCTGGATACGTTCTTCCTGGAAGCGAACAGCTCGCCTTTCTCAGTGCTCATCAAGTACTGTGTGTTGGGAAGGTGAGAGAGGTCCGCCAGAGAAAATTCATCGCCCGCCAAGAAACGACTCTCCCCAAGCCTCCTATTGTACACATCAAGCACTTTCGCTAGCTTTTCTCCGTTGAGATTGATGGCTCCCTCGTCCTGTTTGATCTTCATTCGCGGAGCAAATGCCAGCTGAAACACAAGAACCGAGGTGGGCGGGTTGAAGCTCTGTCCTTCCGCCTCTAACCACTGATCTATGGACGCCTTCGCTAACGGGTTCGTGCCGTACAATGCCTTGTTCCCTTTCTCCGGATGTTTCTCGCAAATGTATCGGCATATCGCTCTCGACTCTGAATTTGTGGGATTTGAAGTAACCAAACAAACAATAAAATTGGAGAATAAAGAGACAAGAGAACTCGATGCACTTGCCGAAGAGGGAAGTGCTCCCGACTCTGAATTTTTGGGACTTGAAGTAACCAGACAAACAACAAATTGGAGGATAAAGAGACAAGATAACTCAATGCACTTACCGAAGAGGGAAATGCTCTCGTCTTCAAATGCTGGCACTTGGCCAAAAGGCTGGGGGAATCATCAATCAATTGAAACAGCCAAAATCAGTGAAGAAGCAGGCAAAAATGCAAGGTTAAAGAGATGTGAAAGAAAATACATGAATCTTGAGGAAATCGGGCTTCTTATGCTCCCCTTTGGACATGTTCAGAGGAATAAGCTGGAATTGGACGTCCTTCTCAATGGTACACGCCAAAACCCTTGATACAGCCGTGGACATTGCTGGTCCGTACACTTTCACCGGCGCTGCCATTTCCAACTCCGAAGCAGAATGCCTCTTTTGCTATCAGTCTTGCTTCTTCCTTTCTCTTATGGTTGAGTATATTTGAGAAACTTTCCACCATAAAAAGTGACACGGAACCTGATCCTCCGGCGTTATCCTAACCCATCAAAGGCTTAAAGGGGTTCGGTTAGTTGGGTCCCGCTCTTGAAGGTTTTGTCCTTTCCACCATAAAAGGGCCTGTTTAGTGTCTTTATCCTTTCCAGTTCATTTTCATTACCAATTTGCTAATTTTCTTTTCCGCCTTCATCCCTAATTGGTGATGACTGCTTTTCGCACCGCTTCTTTCTGACTGAGCAGCACCTCGTGAGCTTAATTTCGAGTAAAAATTATTTTGTCATAAAATATATAGAAATATATATTTTTTTAAATACTATTAGAAGTGTATGATGTTAACAAATACCATGTTAATTTCAGTAAACATTTATCAAATTTTGCAAAAACAAAGCCACATCAACTGACTGAAGATTACACTGTTCCCACATTTCCTTTGATCCCTTTATCTTCAAAACCAAACAGAATAACGAGCGATCCTTGTAGGTTTTGCGGGGCCATGATTACAGAACATCATAGCAATACTGCCCTTTAAATCCACAAGACTACCTTACATGATTGAGTTTAATGGGATGAGTTGATTTCTCACAATATGTAAAATTGAGTTTTAAATTTCTGTTAAAAAAAAATACCTGCATCTAGTTTCTAATAATGATTCGAAAAGGATTTCCTCCAACAAAACTTCATAGGGCATAATAAAAAAATGAAAAAAAAAAGTGCATAGGGTCAATTTAAGTGGTCGATACATACACCCTGCCTATTGGATAATTATACGTTGCCTCTAATGGCGTCAAAGGCAAACTTTGCGTCCAAAATGCGAACAAATTCAAGTCAAAGCCTCAAAATAAATAAATAAATGAAAGCTGTAGGATTAATGCCTCTACATGCACTCTGGGAGAAATGGTGCAGAATTTCTGAGAATTCGGGTCTCAAAGAAGGGTGTTGGTGCCAGCATCTTGATCAACTCTACTAACATGAGATGCGTATGCCTCCGAATTTTGGATCTCAGCCCCTGCAATTCACAGTACCAGAAAATCTTATTCTTTCCCACTCGAAATATATTGTTCAAGTCTTGGAAGCTTTATTGATTTATATAGACTTGCGTAGTGTTCACACGTCTGGAGCAGCCCCACGTATCCACGGAGGAAAAAAAGAAATGGATAAGGAATAAGTGCGTAATATTTTCAAAAGAGTAAAATTTAAAATCGGATTGAATCCAAAACAAGTTTCAAAACCGATGCGTGTAACTTCATGCATTCAGAAACTGGCTTCAAACTATAGCGAACCTGTGTGCGGGCAAACTCTATGCTAGACTGAGCTCATGTAGAGCTCCATACACCAGGAACTCATACCGTGCAACACTTTGCCATACTATAGGCCTGAGATGAAATTTTAGTGGTAGTATCAAACCTAAACTTATTTTCAGTTTTGAAGTTCAAAATCAACCCAGGCAAGCTTGATTTGCGGAATTTAACTAGTACATGTCAGTTGCAAAGCTTGTTCGACATATATAATTAGAGAAAGAAGCTTTAAGTGTGAACAAGCTAAGTAACCATTCTGTCACTTGTCGTTAGAAGGGAATGGATGAGGGAAGGCAGTTTTATAACGGGGGAGGAAATGCAAAGAGCTTTACCTTTCCCGTGAGCGGCTCCCACAGAGTGATTCCAAAGCTGAATACGCCGAGTTTGTGATCATATGGCTTATGTTCAATAACCTTCCATATATCAAGCGAATCACATGTTACTTTAAACAATTTATTGTGAGGTAAAAGCAGCAACAGTATATCACTTCCTCCCAAGTCGATCAAATCAAACAAGCAAACAGTTCAGAAAATTATAGTAGCTTTCCGCCAAAGCGTTGTTATGTTCTGTCAACGTTATCACAGGAATGCACACGGCCAACTTGCACATCCTTTACACAGAAGCTCAATTCTCAAGTCTCACTATCCGTAGATGATTAACGAAGAGGCTTAGTTCCATAGCATATCCCCTTGAACCAAAACAACAACGATAATAGCAGCAGCATCTGATAACAATAAATAAATGATCAGGACGCATTATACACCATACTTATGTTTGAGGCACACCTCTGGAGCCATCCATCTGTAAGTTCCAGTTTCTGAAGTCATAATAATGCCTGACTGATCTTCCACCCTTGCTACACCAAAATCAGCAACCTTCGCTACCTGTTGGACAGCATTCCAAACAGGTAAAACAGTGTAGTCCTTGCCAGGATGTTCAAGGAATCACTACTAGACAAACAAAACCCAAGCAAATCGTAAAGTAGATGGCACAAAATATAATCAATTACCCCATTCTCATCCATCAAAAGATTCGCAGTTTTGAGGTCCCTGTGCATGATTTCATTTTGATGCAAATAGTTCATTCCTTCACAAACATTGATTGCTACTTTAACTAAAGATGGAAGAGTAAGCACAGCCTTTCTGTGTATGAGAAACTCATACAGACTTCCACCAAACATGCATTCTGAAGGGGGAAAAACTGTATTTAATTATTGTATTGAATTTTGACAATGCTTCACCTATTATATTGGTCTTTTGATAATTCTAATCAAAATATGGCATAAAAGCTTTAATGGGAATCATTGTTCATAAATAATGAATAATGCAATTAGTTTTTTCAGATTTCATGTAATGTATGTGTTCCACATCAATTATAACTATAGGATAAATTCTAACTTCATAGTCCCATAATTATTTTCGCTCACAGCAGAAAAATATATAGAGTACAGGAGCTGTATGCATATTTTTTAACATATTATAAATTCAGTGTGTGCGTGTGTGCGCTTTGCCAACAAGCAGAACTTCCTTGAAAGAACAAACAAAAAAAGTCCTACGAGACCATCCATAAAATCAAATAAAAATCAGACCCAGAACTACAAAGAACTACCCCTAAAAGTACCAGGACTACAAATAAAACAAGAGCAAAGAAACGGAGCCAAATCGGCTACACACCTACACACTCCTTTGAAATTCAGTGTGTGTGTATTTACTAGAAATAACTCACCTACACACTTCTTTGAAATTGTACGAAATATTTTAGGAATACACCTTCTTCCTTTTTATAATCAATCTACATTTCATGTGCTTGTCCATCAATCTACATCCCCTTAATGATACCTTATAAAAATATACTTTTTGCACATTTATTATTTTTTAACAAAATTTAACCATCTTTATATTAACTAATTTAAACACACACATTTATTATTTTTAATTTCCAGTTTTCATAATCTCTAGCTGTTAATGTCAATACAGATAAATTAATTTAGCCCAATTCAGCTCAAAAATTAGCTTCG
Source organism: Vachellia pachyceras (assembly GCA_025593235.1). NCBI lineage: Eukaryota > Viridiplantae > Streptophyta > Magnoliopsida > Fabales > Fabaceae > Vachellia > Vachellia pachyceras. The sequence goes on from JANTPZ010104116.1 coordinate 12,101, forward strand.
TTTAGGAAAATGATCCTGAAAATCATATATTCCCAAAAGTAATATCAAAGTCAATGAATGAACAAACCGTTTGAGTAGTACAGTCACTTAGCTGCAACTTAGAATCACAGTTTTACATTGGAAAAATGTAATTTCCATTTTACCGTGTCACAGTCCCACTATTTGGTGGAGCAATCCAACATATACCGAACCACCATCACACCCTCTTTACCCCCAACGTCACCTGAATCTCTAGTGTGTCTAATTAATATAACACACCTACCCACTCGCCCAATAAATGGTTCCAATGATGTCGTTGTTCTAAAATTCAATTTCACACAATTAAAAATAAATATGTAAAATAAATTTTATTTTATCTTACATTATAACCGCTTCAAATGAGGTTATCAAACCAACACCATGTAAATTTACTTATCAATGCTCGCCCAATGACATGATTTACTGCTTACATTTACGTGAACATGCATTTCTAACTAAATGGTAAATAAATTTTATAAGTCACTTTAAATATATTTTATATTAAGAAAAACAATTTTTAATTTTATTATCATTTAATATGCATTATATTTTCCTAAAAGTGAGTATGAAAAATTTAATTATATCAATATAAGCATAGGAGTAAAATTTAAGGTTAATTTAATTTTAGATTTCACATCATTAAAAAAAAGGAGGATAACCATGGAGTGTCATTAAATCTAAAACCATATGTGAATGGAGGAAGAGCATTCGCAGCGAATGAAAAAGAAGGAATTCCACAAGGAATGCAGTGCATTGGAATGAGCATTAGCGAAGAACAAGATCCATTCAATTCAGCTGGTTTTTCCTCCATCCCTGCCGAATCATCCAAGCATGGCATGATATGAGATCTTTAAATCAGATAGTGGAAAGCTCCGCCGTGGGAGCGACCTTCATTGGCTACGTTTGGAAACATGTTGGGGAGCCCATTTTGGCTCCCCAAACCCATTCTCACGCAAGCCGAGACAAAATTCCTCTCACATAAAGTACCTCGGAATCTGTGTCCGTTTTCTCAACGGGTTTCCAAACGAAGCTATTGTGCTTGTTTGGGAACTCCGTTGGAAAAATGGATTTTACAGATTTCGAGGCATTTTGAGAATTTCGAGATGGTTTTACGGATTTCGAGATGATTTTTATGGATTTCAAGATGGTTTTTACAGATTTCGAGATGGTTTTATCTCAACTTACGTGCACCGTGGGGAAGAATGGCTTCCCAAACAAGCGCATTCTCTCCTTGTACTCCCTCAACTCTCTCTTGTACCTTTCCTTGTCCCTCAGCCCAATGTTCTGGTAAACCTGCGCCAACACACCAATCATCAACTCATTCAAACCAAACCAAACAAAGATGAGGTGATTACCATTCTCTCCTCGGGGCTCAGGCTGCTCCAAGACTGGCCGATCATCTTGGTGAATTCCCTCTCCCTGTTTGGATACAGTGCCTTCAGCTTGTAATGCTTCTCGGCGAAGAAGAAGTTATAGCCACTTCTGTTGGGCTTTGGGTAGTTTGGGTCCCACCTCCTCCTGTTCCTCCTCCTCCTCCTTCCCCTCACCCCCACTCCTCCTCCTTTTCCGTTGTAGGCTACGATGGCATTCCCATTCTGCGAACTCACCGATTGCTCTGGGTGGTAAAGCACCCCTCTCAGAACCTCTGTTCCCACTTTCACTGACACCAAATACCCACACTCAAATTTCCCCTCTATCATTCCCTTCACTTCCCCGCACCAATCATCTGCGCCCAACCTCAAAAATGTCAACTTTCCTCCTACCAATTTTGTCTGTTCCCATGTTAATCAATCATTGCACTCCACAATTACCCCATTAATCATTTATCTATTCAGTAGTGGAAGCCAGACTTTACAGTAGCTAAGAAAAATCAAGTATGAACATGAAACATAGCCAATGCACATACCGCACAACAATATATATCAAGTTCAATATCATTATCATCATTATTATTGTAGCAGAGCTCGGAAGCCGCGAAATCTAAATACGAGACACGGTTAACTTTGGAGCAAGTTGAATACCTTCATCATGGGATTCGGGACACTCGTTTATCCGCTGTGGAGAGTATTCAACAATAGCTAATTCAGGTCTCCATAACTGGTTGCTGACAGAGAATGCAGCTGCAGGACAGTAAACCGAGGTTCATTCATAATAATACAAGACAAGACAGGCAGAAGCAACATAATGAACTGATCGTCTAGTACTAATTAGCATGCAAAGGATGTAAAACCCAGCACAGGCAGACACCGATACCCAAAGGAAAAAGGGAACAAAAATGAGGAACAGGCGGTTAACTACCTGCAGATGGAGTGCACAGAGGACCCCGGGCCTTAAAGAAGTGGACTTGTTCATAATGGTAAAGAAGACTCGAGTAGTGTTTCCTCAGTACGAAAGAAGCGCTCGTTGTAGTGGGAGAGAACCTGAATACATTCCCCACTTCCCTCCATTTCTTCTCTACCACCACCTGCACTTTGAAATCCCTCCCGGGTGGGAGTTAACACGTTTTTTTTTTTTTGCCAAGGAGTTACTCAAACACATCCCCACGATTTTTATTTCAATATTTACTAACAATAAATAACTAATAATATATATATATATATATCTGGTGGTCGATGGATGATAGGGAGCCCACCTTCTCATAACCACTCCTCCTCGTAACCTCCACGTAAAGGACGTGCAAATCCAGTTCCTTCCCTCCAATCACAGGAATCCTTGGGATGAAGATGTAGCCAAAAAGATTTAGTACCACCGTTCACCACCAACGCAAGTGTGGGGATTACTAAATGGCTCGGTGTTCCAGTTAAAATGATATCGGGAAAGAGGCGAACCGTGGGATTAAAAATCACATCCTAAGTTGGATTCTAATGTAGCAATGCGACAAAATCCCAAAAGGGGAGAAGAGAGCTTACATGAACTTGGTGCGCATGAGGAAATGGAAACGCCTGAGAGTGTCCCAGAACAGGGTGGGATCCTTGACCACGTCCTCGTGCGAAGCGAGTGGGGAAGGGTAATGCTTGCCTTCCTCCCCACTCCATCCCATGATGGTCTCCACCGGCGAAACGCCAAGCACAGGCCTAAAAAGATAATACCGCGCTAAAGAAAATGAATAATACCGAGAAGCAAATGTGAGTGAGGAGTGCAGAAGAAGGGAAGATAATACCGAGAAGGGATGGCAATTAAGGAAAGGCAAGTGAGGGGGAGGGGTAAGAATTAAAGGAGGACGTGAAATGGTTTGCCGCGTGGGGTTAACGATTACGCAGAATTGGCATTTTCTGGCAAAAAGTCCCTAGTCTTATTTATTTGACTGCAGGCTATGTTCATAATTACACGCCTCCTCCTTCTCTCTCTGTCCGCTTTCTTCTATTCTGACACCCCCTGCTCCCTCCTCTCAATGCCCAGCGTCCAAACGTTGACATGCATTTGGGTTTGATTCTCTCAAACGTATCTTAGCGTACATCAAATGCGAGCCTATCCCCTGTTTGTACTGCAATTTCATAGCCTCCTTCTCTATTCTCTGTTCTGCTTCGAATCCTATCCCGGCACCCCTCCCTCCTCTGGCCTTACTTTATTTGCTAATTGCTCTCCCTATGTTATTTTAATCTTTCGTTATTTATATTTTCCTTTATTCACCACCATTGGGAATCCGTACCGTACACATCCTCATGCCATCCTATACACACACATTTATATTCTTTAGAATTTATGTTTTCCGTTGGGAAGCATTGGTAAGTGGGTCCTCGAAGGAGCGATTCTTGTGTTTGTGGGCCACGTCTATCCATCGAAAAATGTTTCGGCCGTTCATGTATAACCTGGACTGGGTGGTCTGACATTGCTGATCTGGCAATTGTCTCCTTCAGTTGGTTGGGGCTTTGCCTGAGCCATCATGGACTCATGTCTCCTTGGGCCCTCATTGAAGCCTGGATTTAATTTACAGGTGGGTTAGGGAGGAGGGTGGGGGTGAGCAGGCCGCTGGAGGAGAATTCACATATATAGTTCTCAAAGAGGCGACAATTTGCTCGGAGCGTGGCCTCCCAAACACCGCCATCCCTCGTTGGGCCTCTATTTCTATTCAAAAATCTCATCTTCTCAACATGAATAATCACTGCTTCGAGCTCGGCCTAGGGTGCTAAACTGCAGATACACTATTGTCCTTGTCCACGGGAACCATTATTTGTGATTGGGCCTGTTAGGGGAACAAGATTGGGCCGGTTCAGGCCCACAAAGGATGGATTAAGCGTTTTTAGTTGGATGCCCGTCCGTCACCATTTCAGCTGCCATATGCCATTCCCCGCGCACACATTTTTTTTTTTTTGAATACCTCCAATTTTGCCACCAAGATATACATTCGAGGGGGGCAAAGAAGCGTTTTTAATTTAGTCCCTTTTATTTGTGATTGTGTATCTAATGGAGATGACTCTTGTTGCAAAGAAAAAAAAAATTAACAATAATGCATAGGTTTGCTCTGCCAAGTCGTCAGATTATGCTTTTTGTAACAGGTTATTTGAAGATGGTAATGTTTCGTATTTCGGACACTAGTTTTGCACCATACCATCTTCATCTTTCAACTGCTCTTGCTGCTCAGGGGTTCCTTCTTCTCTGAGACTTTTAAGATTGTATCAGAGCCACGTAATGTTGGTTCCTTTATTATGGATTTTCGTTGACCATCTCCATTCTGATTAAATGGTTCAGGCTTGCAATTATGGGATCCTGGTTTCAAAAAGCTTATCTTTTAATCAGATTCAAAAAACTGGTGTGTTTAGAAATTCCGTTGGGAGAAAGGAGTTTACAGATTTCGAGGTATTTTGCGGATTTCTAGATGGTTTTACGGATTTCAAGATGATTTTTTTGAATTTCGAAATGACTTTTACAGATTTCAAGATTGTTTTATCTTGATTTGCGTGTACCATTTGAGAAACGGTGTTCCCAAACAACCACAATTGATAAGCTAATAAATGCAAATAACAACATAATAGTAAAATATAGTATTCAACTTGTTACAGACTTAGATTAAAAAATTCTTCTCTCACTCATGAAAATTACAGATTCAATATATTTTAAGAGATTAAAATTAACTTGCAGATGCTCTGGTAAATGAGAAATTAACAAAATCATCTCTGTTTGAGAGTTGTCCTATATTACTAATGCTTGTATGGAATTTAATTCTTCAGTAGATAGATTGACTAACACATATTTTTTAGGATTTGAGCCTTCTTTTGTATAAAAAAAACCTGCACATCTTTTGCTGTTATTACCGCTCCTCGTTTCGCAGGCTTGTTGTTGAGAAGGCTTGCCGTTATAGAAAGAAGGAATGCAATAATAAGAGCCGTAGCATCCCATGTTTCTTGAATCATATTGTTTTTTTTAATTTACATAATTTATTTATTTTATTACATCTCTGTTCTCCCTTGTAATATTATTAAAAAAAAGACTTGCGCTAATAGTTATTACAAGATCTAGTCTCAATACGAACTATACTTTCCATTTAGGATCAGATAATACCAATCTTTTAAGAAATAAAAAAACTCTTCCAAACCCAAATTATTCCCATGTTGCTTCCGAAAGCAGGATTTGACAATAATTTTCGCCGCTAATGAATTATTGCGAAATTGACATCGAACCTTTTTCATTTGTGCTCTGATTCCTGTCTCTTTCTGGTTCTTCCAAAGCCAATAAAGTAGATAATTAAGAACAATGTAAAATCATGTTACCTCTGCCCTCACCATCGCACTCAAATCACCTTTATATCACGCGGACCAGAACAATTGGGTGGTAAAGAGTAATGAACAAATTCAAAAAAAATACTTGTAACGAGAATTCGCGTGTGTAAGAATATATGACTGCGATTATCATACTTATTATTTTTTTTAAAGAACTGGAGAATGCAATAATGAGTGGATGCATATCCATTTGAGGTTAATTACGTGACTCTGGTGCATACATGGTGCCAGGAAGCACAATATACATATACATATACACTGACGCACCCACGCCACCAACCCCACATTATACGTGCTTAATTAATTCAAAACTGTGCTGTGCCTTCGGTTCTCTGATTACTTCGATCCTGCCACAAAACATGATTTATTAGGCTGGGTTAATTTGATGGATACCCAAATCCCAGGTAATTAAAGCGAGACACGTAATGGATTCCGAAGTCCGAAGTCCAAGGTAGCAGTGATATTGTGGTGGAATCACTGACCTGCACCACCAACCAGCAAGCATGATGGACACTCCTTTATTCTTAAGGCAGAAAAATGCAAAATGCCAATTTGTTTGGAGCTACGCGAGCAGCTCAGCTCGGACAGGAATGGCTCATAATCATGAACCATGGTGGATTCCTCTGCATCGAGTTCTGCAAATTCACTAAAAGTATTCCTCTGCAGTCCTCAGTTCCAACTATAGTTTGTGTCAAGTGCTCTCATAATTCGACCATTACCAGTTTATCGTATATATGCATATTCAGTGGGCTAATGACGGCTCCATTAAACCAACTTCGATTCATGACGATGAGTCTTTCTTATAAAACCCTCGGCACAGTAAAAGCAAGGGTAAAAAGTAAAAATTCTTTTTGTGCTCTTTTCGTTCTTTCGCGGTTCTTGAATAGGCAGCCCCACTCATTGCTCACATAGTTGGCGAATAGAAAACCTAGTCCCCACCATTGCACCACCCTGAGACCTTTTTCATAAAGGAAACAAAAGAAGAATAAAAGTTGGCGCTTTTGCTGCATCGACCGCAGGGAACAAAGCGCATATGCTTTTTCCAAAGCCTGAGTAAGGAGAGAGCACAAAAGCTTAATTCCCTGAATCTCACTCAAGTCGATTTTATTTCTTTTCACATCAAACAGCCTTTTTGTCTAACCACGTACTATAAACCCTTCGGCGGGTCAAACCATATCAGAATGGCCCTTGTTTCACAAAAGCAGACTGAAAATCCACACCACTGTTTATACTATAATTATATCTGGCTTCAATAATTACCCTGTTTGGATTCCAAGAAAATGTGTAATATATAGTTATAAACAAAACCAATAAATTTGAATCATTTGGAGCCTGTGCGCTGTAATTAATATGCATGTAGTTTCAGTTTCAGATGAATAATAACCTCCCATGTATTCAACGCTCGGGCTTCTTTTCAAGCAAATCATGTGTGTGCACACCTGTACGTGCAGTGCAAGTGCTTACGATCTTCCTTTGCCCCAATATATGCTCCATGATGGATGGCTCCAGTAATTCAGCATGCCAACTGGTCAGTACCTGGCAGACCATTAAACGGATACAACTTAGACCCTCAAAAAGTGAATCATCGGTCAATGTTTGTGGGATCAAGTAATGCGATTTCGTGGACCTTTGAACGTGTGGGGGGATTATAAAAGGGAAGGAAAAGTAAATGAGTGGTGGGAATAGTTGGAGGGGTAGGATTTGGAGCAATAAATAAGGTAAGGGGGTTGGTCTCATAAATGCGAAGGGTAATTATTTGTGGGAGTTTGTTGTGGTGGTGATGATGCTGATGGATGAGGATGTGTATGTAGGGTGAGCGTTTCTAAGGGAGCGTGGGGTTGTGCATGTGGGGGTTATGAGTGCGACGTATCGGTGGACAAAATGGAGCATTTCATATCTCCTGCCTCTGCAATCAATATCATATATAATTGAAGGGATTGACCTGTGTTTTCATTCACTGTTCTTCTCCCTGATCATGCTTTATTCTAGTACTCACTTTTCTGCTATGTTAATGTATATATATTATTGATAAACCAAAAGTTATGCATCGTTTTACTGCAAATAATGTTTGGAGTTTCTTCTATGCCTTGGATTCTGAGCTTGGTAGGACCCCGTAGGCCTTTCACACACACACACACACACATATATATATTTTGTTTCTTCTATTTTGCCATTTTAACAATACTCTAGTACCTGTTATCCATTACTTCTCAAGCCAAACCAGCTCACTTTTTATTTTTTACCCAACGGGGTAAGCAGCCCGAAATTACCAATTCACCCATGGCAGGTTTCACGTTTAGTATCGTGAATATGTGCGTATTTTTCTCCTGTGAGGAAAACAAGCATTTCCCTCAGGCCTCATCCCCACGACTGGAGATGTAGTGCAAGACATGCATTGAATGGAAAACGATCGGCTGCTGCGGGTTTGGGATATCATGTCAGGATACTCTGTCATATGCCCCCTCCTTCACTAAAGCTTTCATTTTTTAGAATGGAGGAGTAAACCACTTCCGATCCAACAATAGTTCTATCACACATTTCTTATACTGAGTATATGTATTTTTCTATTAGAAGCATAATCATATCCAAAGTATTGTCAACGGATTGAACTTGAACTTTGGTTCATAGGAACAGGTCTATTCTACTAAATTCAAACCTGCTGGTAGTTTTAAAATGTGCTGAAACCATTCATCCTACATGAAGGTAGCCCGCTGAGACAAAAGAGCCACTTCAAAGTACCGCGGATGGAAGACTGTGGCGCTTTTGTATTTTATTGTGTATATTCTGTTCCCCTTCTCGCACATTTCAAATGGGAGTGTGAGTGGTGCGGACTGATTTGAGAGGCCTTGCGTCGCATTTAATTTCTTGTCACAGTCCATTGCGTGTGAATTTATAATGGACCTTTTTATTTGCACATTTAACTTCCAATTATTTATGATATGCTAATTCCGATGATTATGAATCATGTAAGCCTTGCTTAGCTTTGGTGGGGCTATGTACTGTTAATGGGATTCCCTTGCATGGATTATATTTGGCAGGTTGTCACTCAAAAACATTCCACAGTGCCGACTCTTTTTTTTTTTCATTTCAAGTAGCAATTTGGATTATTTTGCCAAATTTAAATTGTCACAGTGTATCTTGAGGTTTGACCAGCAATACAATATGTTGAAAATAAGGAGCGCTAGTATTTTCACGCTTCTGTCATCTGTTCTCTCCATGGTAAAACATGCTGAGGGCGTTATTGCCCAAACAAACTAAAATATCCATTCCTTTACCCACTCATCAGGGATACCTGTTCCATCCTATCAAACCTTCTTTCCAATTTCGTTGTCACTTTTCATCTCCAACATCTCACTGTCATTCCCGTGAGAAAATTCCACGGATAAAAGCCCCCATGAACCATTGACGGTCCTTTTTTTTCATGCAGTAAACAGCCTAAACTCGTGATATTAAAGATCGTGTAAATGTTCGAAACTGCCATATCAAGGATGGTTTTCTCTATATCACACCGCAACATGTTTTTGCACATCTAATTTTTTAGTTTGCCCTGAATAGAATTAGTTTTATTATTAGAAGAATAACCACTTATACAAGAAGAGAAACATATGCATACTTCAAGATTATCACATTTATATGCAATATCCATCCAATAAAAATACAACGACTGAACGTATTTTAATCTCAGTTACGATGACTAATGATTCATTTAACACAACTCATTGGCCAATTAGGATTATATCATGTAGCAAAACGAGTTATCATCCAACTAGTATAAACATATTATGAATTGTTATGTTTTCATACGGGAGACGGCCTTTCACTCTTGATAAATTTATATTTATTTTTAACTGACATTTTTTTGCTAGCATTCTTAATTAACTGGCACTCTAAATATTAAAACAACAACAATTTCAATTGAATTGAAACACCTGTAATTGCAAACCCCCCCCCCCAAAAACTGTAATCCATGCGAGTAAGATGACAAAGTAGTGTAGCTCTTCCACTGTGCATCATTATTTTTTTTTCTTTGTGCTCAAATGTCCACTGTGCATCATTTTATAGACAATGGATAAAGTAAAATCATGGCACATTAAACAACTCATAGGAAAATAAAAATACCATTACGTACATGTAATCTATATTTACTTATATAACTTTTTTATTGCTTTAACATCAGGTAAATTTGGTTAATTCTTTATTGTATCTGTGAAAATATCATTTCTTTTTACAGAGAAAGGGGCTGCCTTGGGAAAGATTCTTTTGATCGAGTCATATGATTCCATTCTATTGACAATTTCAAAAAATTGTTCATCCTATGAACATAGTATAATATATGGCGTATGTGCAAGTAAAAGCTGAGAAGGTTAACTAAGAAAAAAATAGAATAGAATTAATTATTAATTTAATTAGAGGCTCCACTGTACAATTGAGATCCTACCATTAATTCAACTCAGAAGATTTAGAGCGCTATTATTGATATTGATAGTTAAATCGAATGGAAACGATGTCATATTTTTGTAAAATTGAGGCTTGAAATATGTAGTTGGAAAAATCTGTAGTTAAATATGATTTTTGACATAAAATATGACATCATAGGCTCCGTTTGGATAGCCCGTTAAAAAAGCGGATACAGATTCTGAGGTAGTTTATGTGAGAGGAAAAGTGTCTCGGTAAGCGCACACATTGTATCAACGGGCTTACCAAACAGTCATTTAAAGAAAAAGAAAGAAAGGGTTAACGAGCAAGATAGTGGGATGTGACATCTGGTCTCCAGTAGAGGATAAAAGAGCAAATAACAGTGTATTACTAGCTCTAATATTGGATTTGATGATAGATATAAAAGATGTTACATACTTCATAGAAAAATTGTTATAAATAAGAAATTATTTAGTATTTTTAACCTTCCCAAATTATTTTTGGATCAAATCTAATATTTTATCCCACTGAATACTCACAATGCAGCACCTATGGCAGAGAAAATCCTGAGTGAAATGAATAATTGGTGCCTGTGGGGAAGAATTGGTTGCGTGGGGAAGAGAGGAAAGGAAGCGTGAGGATCGAGGGTGTGAAAAGGGTAAAGAGATTAGGGAAAGTGGTAATGAGAGAGGAGAGGAGCGCAGAGAGTGGGGGGTTCAGGGGTGTCATCAAGAACGAGGGCGAAAGAATAAGCATGATGATCCTTCTAATGATACTCATAATGAACCATCCAATCTCCTCGCTTGTCAATCTTTCGAGTCTGCACCCATGTCTCCTTCCCTTTTCCTTTCCACCCTGGTCATTAAATTAAACTAACCCATTCATTAAAAACAATATCATTCACATTTATTAATGACACCCACCTCCTCCGCATTCTCTCTCATATTTACTGTCAAGAAGCTGCCTTCGCCATTTTAAATAGCAGCAGCTCTGTGCTGTGTGTGCTATTATCATGTTCACCGGCGTCTGGGTTCAAGTTGGTTTGACGAAGGGATGCTTACAGAGTTTGTTGGCATTCTGTCCACCTCCTCCGACTCCCCCCCTCCGTCCGCCAAGGAGGTGGGCATACTGCCAACTCAGCTCTGCTCGCTTCCCTTTGTGAAGCCCTCCTGATGTTACCCTCACCCTCCTCATCTCTTTCTCCCAACCCTTTTTTTCTGTTTAATCAAGTGAAACCGCTTTATTAACTAACAACTCTATAGCTTGTTCATGTTCTCCCTCTATTCTGCAGGATCCCGCTGCTGCGTGATCATCAAAGCCTGTTTGTATACAAGCGAATATCTATGGCGCCTCGCTGCCGCTGCTCTTGGAAACCCTACTTTGCCTATCTTTCTCTCTTACCTTTCCTTCTCACGTTTTCCTTTTTTACTTACTTTTCTCGTCTTCCACCAGTCTCGCCCATGATATTGAAAGCATCTGTTCCTCCCGAGTGGACGGGTTTTCTACTGCTCTTGGAAACCCTACTTTGCCTATCTTTCTCTCTTACCTTTCCTTCTCACGTTTTCCCTTTCTTTTTACTTTTCTCGTCTTCCACCAGTCTCGCCCATGATCCTGAAAGCATCTGTTCCTCCCGAGTGGACGGGTTTTCTACTGCTCTTGGAAACCCTACTTTGCCTATCTTTCTCTCTTACCTTTCCTTCTCACGTTTTCCCTTTCTTTTTACTTTTCTCGTCTTCCACCAGTCTCGCCCATGATCCTGAAAGCATCTGTTCCTCCCGAGTGGACGGGTTTTCTACTGCTCTTGGAAACCCTACTTTGCCTATCTTTCTCTCTTACCTTTCCTTCTCACGTTTTCCCTTTCTTTTTACTTTTCTCGTCTTCCACCAGTCTCGCCCATGATCCTGAAAGCATCTGTTCCTCCCGAGTGGACGGGTTTTCTACTGCTCTTGGAAACCCTACTTTGCCTATCTTTCTCTCTTACCTTTCCTTCTCACGTTTTCCCTTTCTTTTTACTTTTCTCGTCTTCCACCAGTCTCGCCCATGATCCTGAAAGCATCTGTTCCTCCCGAGTGGACGGGTTTTCTACTGCTCTTGGAAACCCTACTTTGCCTATCTTTCTCTCTTACCTTTCCTTCTCACGTTTTCCCTTTCTTTTTACTTTTCTCGTCTTCCACCAGTCTCGCCCATGATCCTGAAAGCATCTGTTCCTCCCGAGTGGACGAGTTTTCTACTGCTCTTTGTATTTGGAACCGGGTTTAGCATCTAGGTTTTCGTCTCCCTCCCCTTCTGCATCGAGGTTTAGTGATCTCCTCACCTTAGTCCTTTTGATAGTGTAATCGATGATCGATGACTTCATGTTTATACACAGTACCAAGGCTCAAAAGTCTACCTGGAGATTGTAATGGATGAGTACATATTCATACTCGGGTTTAGAATTTGTAATTCCAATTTGAAGCCTTTTTTTAAAAAAAATCATGCATCGGAGGCTAGGTTGCTGTGGCTTTTTGATTGTACATGAGCGGTGAATTTTCCATGGGAGTGGCAAGGGAGGTTGCTGAAACGAAGAGGCGAGGGGAAGGCAGCATTGAGGAGATGGGGTGGATGATTGAGAAGGGAAGGGACTTGGCATTAAAACGCAGAATTAATGCCTGACCCCACTGCCCAATACCTTCTACGTAGCCTCATGATTGACTCCTGACATCAACTCCTAGAAAGCTCTTCCCACGCTCTTTCGTGGCGCGTCACCTAGCTCCCCCTTCATTCGCATGCGCATGGGCCGGGCCTGGCTTGGCCAAGAGTCAAACCCGCTTTGTCAAAAGTCAAAACCAATAAAATAAATGGGGAATGGGAGGTAGGGCCAAGAGCCTGCAGGTTTTCTCTTGCCTCTGAAAATGTAGAGGCGAAGGCGAGTTGTTTAAGGAGCACGTACTTCATACATACATATATCCCATTACAGTTCTTTTGATTTTGTGAGTGTTTCTATCCTTCTAGTTTGCTCTGCACCATGTGCTCCCTGCATCTTCTCCTTGCGATGGAAAGCTTGAATTCATCCCTAGAGACAAACACGCTGTTCACAACAAGTTGATTGGTTTTTTTTATAACAAATTTTTAAGGATGGAATTGCTTCTCGTCACTACAAATTTTTACACATCCATATAATGAAATTTATTGTTTGCCTCTCATTTTGATCGTTTTCATGCCATCATTTTACAAAAACACAGGCTTCATTTGATAAAACTAAAAACGGGTCACCTGGTTTATTATTATTAACTTTTAGCATTAATGTGGATTAACGTTGTTTTAATTCTTTTCCCTACTAGAATGAAATTTTGACAGTTTTAACTGGTTTATGACGTCTGCCTTTTGTTTGTACCATCTCCTTGCATGTTGCTTGGGGGTAAAAAGCAGATTTCCATGGTTAATGGGTGAGAGGAGTGGATAACCAATCTACCTAAGCGCTGCATTCCAGTGTTGATGCTTTTATGCATGCAATGCATTGCAATCATGAGCCTGAAGAAGCCTAGATAAGTATAACACCAGGTTGGGACTTGAGAGATTCACATATGAATGATTGTTTTGAACACTTAGCTACCAGTTACATATTCCATGCTTAGCCAGAACTAGAGACAATTCGACGGAGGAGGCGAGAGAGTCGGTTATTGCTGTGCGCCTCTATCTCTGTATCGGTACAGCACATCGAGCCTCTCTTGATCAAATAAACATTTTGATTGTGAGGAAGCGTGTTGCTTGGCGGCATCATCTATGTAAATGAGATCATCTATCCTTTCCAATACATTGAAGGCCAGGCTTTCCATCACTCTTGAGTGGCTCTCTAGGATTGCTTGCCCCACGTCCTGTCACATTACCTCAAAACATTTATTCATACTTTCCAGGGGGCATGCATTGCATTGTGCTTTCTTTATGGTGAGAGAGAGGCCTACCTTCTTGTACTGTATCTTGCTCATGTCCAGTGCAGTTTGGGGGAGGCCGGCGAACTTTTTACCTCAAATCCCGCAGCAGGTTCTCAGCACGCTGCGCTAAGTCTCACCATGCCCTTCACCTTGCCACTCCACGAAGATTTTCTACCCTTCCTCCCAGTTACATGCCCTTTCGGGTGTTTCTGCCTCCAGATGTGGACGGATGCCTCTATTCTGTTTGCTATTTCCAGAGTTGAATATTCAGATGACAGGTCTAGGCAATCCAGAAAACGCTCAGGGGAGAACCTATCGGCACACATGTTATACGTCCTCATATTGTTACACGCTCAGGTCTAGGCTCTGCCACTCTGAAAGTACACCGCATATT
>JANTPZ010104123.1:0-34324 GCA_025593235.1 Vachellia pachyceras
TCTAGAAACATAGAATTAACTATCCTAAAAGACACAACGACGGGCAAAGACGTAACATAGAAAATGAAATAAGTTAACATGTCATATATAACACTTTGCCTAATGGAAAATGCATTTTAGAAGTTTACTCGGCATCACATAACTCTATGTCAACCCTGAGGATGCTCACTCACAATGCACTCATCATGATCTTCGATTGCAGTAAATAATCATATGACATCTGTAAATGGCTTACAAGTGTGAGTCAATAAAAATCAAATGCAAGTATATAACACTTAAGCATCCAGTTGGAACAGTGAACTAACCAACTAAAAAACGGTCATCAAAGTTCAAAGATAAAATACGAGAAAAAGAAATGAATGAAAATTCAAATCGATGAATGTCTCCATCATTAGAGAAAGGATGAACTGAGGTAGAGAATAAAACGTTTGCCATATAATGTTGACTTGTTACCATGTAAGAGCTAGTGACAAATAACACATAAAAGTATGAAATAACATATGTCAATCCTTCTCTGAAATGATTCTTGTGTTGCTGAAAAAATGCACCTTTAACAGTTGCATGTATATTATCACCCTAAAAAACTAAAGTAGTAATTAGCACTAAAAAAAGAAGAAATTATAGGAAGTAAATAATCATTCCTTACAACATCATCCAACAACCGCATATCAATTAATGTAATCACTTCCTGTGAATATCGATCGGGCATGATCCACATTTGAACAACATGAACCTTTATCCTCCAATTTTGCCTGCTAGGGTCGATAGCACGAACAGGTTAAATCCGATTCCCATGACTTAATTATGCACTCCCACATAAAGCAACAAACCAAGGGGCATAGCATGTTTACCTTGTGTTTTGCAAACCACCTATTTATACATACTATGGATATACTTGTTAGTATAAGCATAATTATGTGTACTATTTCTACTACGTTTATAATTGATATTGTGGATATACAAGTGCAGGTCAACCCAACTCCAATGTAAGCATACAACACCACAACACCCAGTTGAAATAGTAATCTTACCGAAGATCATCAAAATTCATGGACAAAATCTGAGAAGAAGAAATGAATGAAAATCCAAATCGATTAATGCATCTATCATTTTGTATCCTGTAAAAACCCAACGTGCATATCATATTCATTTTGTGTCTGTAAACCACATATTTATAGACGTTGTGAATAGTTTACTCCCTCCTAATTGCATCATTCAAGGACACCCACTACATCCATGATCCAAATAACTACCCATTACATAAGATAAAAAAGGTCCATTATGGAAATAACTACCCACTACCTAATATGAAAAAAGTAACTCCCATAACATGTCTTGAAGAAGGTAACTCCCCACTACCTATTTGAACATCCATCATCCAAATAACTACCCACTACCTAAGATAAAGAAGGTAACTCCCATAACATGTATTCCAAAAGGTAACTCCCCATTACCTATTTGAAACAATTTATTATGCATTTGAAAATGCATACACCAACAACTATTTTTATTTAAAATATAAAAATGATATAAACACTTTTTTAGTTATACGTCTCATTTCATACGTCCAAATTTTTATAGTATACGTGGGGTTTATAGCACTATGATTATTTGCACTATTCATATTACGTTTACAATTTATATTACAATTTTTGAGCTGTTTAAGACTATAAAACGTTGGAAAAATTCATACAAAACAAAAAGTTTAAACCGCTAATGAGGACATGCAATATAAATAGAAGTTGTAGTTGGGAAAGAGATGTAATTCATAGAAAAGATAACATTATGGGAAATTATTTTAAGTTTTTAAAATAGAAATATAAATTTAAAAAAATTGCAAGAAGTGATAATGGGAAATAGTTGAAGGGAAGTAGAGGACCTACTATATAAATAGAAACTTAGTTGGGAAAGTATAAACGTAGTACTTGAATAAACATGGCAGTATAAAGGAGAGATATTTATCCTCTAGTTATGAATTACAATACAATACGGGTAAACATGTTGGTATTTAAATAGAAAATACAAGGAGAGAATACAATTGAATATATTTAAACTCCCTACTTTAGTCTTTATTAGCCCACTAATTAGTTTTTAAAATAGAGTATTGATTTAAGAAATTAATATGTATAAATTAATAAATATACTTATTAATTTTAAAATAGATTGGGACTTAAATAGGAAACTATTTAAGTTTTTAAATATATGCAATAATGTAACTTCAAAACAAATTGTAAGAAGTGATAATATGAAACGGTTGATGGGATAAAAGGACATGCCATATAAATAAGAATTTAGTTGGGAAAGTAGCGGAAGTGATAAAATTTAAATTTAAAATAAAAGTATAAATTTAAATTTATAAGAAATTGCAAGAAATACTCATGAAAAACAGTTGGGAGGAAGTATGTAAAATACCACGTGTCAAGCAGAGGCCTGCTGTGATCTCTGCTTTAAGATATGTATAGATATTTTTCAACATACAAATTTCAAATTAAAGATTGGTATGCCTTCATTTAATTATAAAATAATCATTTTAATTAATCAAGTTAACATTTTCGATCAACTAGACTACTAGTGTAACATCAAAGGACTCAAAAAGTAAAAATGCACTTTAAAAACTGAAAAGATTAAATTAAAATTTGATATAAACTTTAAAAAAAATATTTTAATATATAATAAACGTACAGAACCCCACACACGCAACAGCCAAACGAGAGAATATCTGGAGGGGAGGCGCATGCATGTACGTAGTGGGTAAATTAAAAAGATTAAACACTACTAATTAATTAATCATATTGCTCAAGAAAAGCTTATCATAAAAGGGAAGAGAAAGTGAATAGCAATTAAGGTGGAGGCAACGCAGACAGGTCAATATGCATGCATGCATGAATGTATGTGTGTTTTATGAATATAATTACAGGTGTGTGTGTATATATATATATATGATGATATAGAGTCCTTTCGAAAACGCGGTGGAGCAGTACTTTTATGCAAATCGAGGTAAATATGTGAAGGAGATTATCTCGTTTTATGGAAAAACACTGTTAAACATGCTTTTGATGCTTCTTAACGAGTTGTCAAACGGGATCAAAGTATTAACACTTTAAGATGAACGGGACAAACAGTGGCGGAGCCACGTTGATTTCAGTGTGGGCAAATGCCCCCACTGAAATTTTTAGGTTGTATGTAAATTACTATTAAATTTTTATTTTGCACCCACTGATATTTGATATTTGAACCCACTCAAATTATTTATACTAGCAAACTTGTTGTCATTTGTTTGAAAATAAAAAAGTTGCCCCCATTGATCTAAGGTCCTGGATCCGCCACCGGGGACAAACAAAGGAAGTGTCATAGTCGAGGGCCGAAAGGGACATGAAAGAATGTCAATTTGAAACCCTAGCAAGTAATTACTTAAGATTCTTATGATCTCTCTGTATATCTATCTATATATCTGTGTGTGTATAAGATATATATATATATATATAGAGCTGTCGTTGCCATTCCAAAGTGTTTGATGCTTACTTTTCCTGGCTATGGTATTACACACGGCCCTTCTTCCTCCCACACACTAAAAGTTCCTCTGTCGTCTTCCTTTCAAAATATCCTCTCAACGTAACCCACACGTATTACATATATATATGTATGATGTAACCAAATTAAATATGATAAATACATTACTTGAATATAATATTTGTCTCAATGATAAACTTTTTGACGGGTCAAGTTCATGATGTGTGGCTCAACATAAAGCTTCCGGCCATTCAATAGATTTAGATTTAAAACATCTTGTTTTTATTTTTCGTTGTATAAGATATCTAAAATATTACTCCATCTGGTTCTAAATACAGTGTTTATTTACCCGATTTGATTATACTAAGAATGTTACTTAAGTTAGTTAATACAGTGTGTACCTTGTAATAATTTTTTGAGGTCCAAAATGCAATCCGTTAGTTTGCAAGTTCTAGCATTTGGTAACTCTTTATTTCAGAATACATTTTGAGTAAAAAGAATTTTTGTGGTAGAATAAATACACTATGAATCTAATGTTTATCCTAACATAAATGCATTCTGGACAAAAATGCATTCTCCCAACGGTTTTTTAAACTGGCATATAATATATTCTTTTTAAAAAAACACGGATTATATAAAAAAGCGCACTTTTGAAAAAAAGTGATTATTTTTAAAGGCTAATAACCTGAAAACATTTTTTTAAAAAAAGAATGATAAGGGTGGAAACAAGCATTTGCTTATCATGTAAATTGGCCATATGAGCACCAACATAAAATAATTACCTTTTATTTCCACTCCATGGGTGCCCCTGAGCCCATTGTATTCCTTTTTATTTTGGACAGATGCAAAAAAAAATTTAAAAAAAATAAAAGCATAGAAAGTCAAGTTGATAAAACGTAAGTCATGACGCTCCCATTAAATCTATAATAATTTTTGCGTTAAAATAATTCATTTCATGGCTGCCGAAGGATATCTACGAAGTTGATTTGATATGGAAATGAGTGTATCTTACATAACCAGCTGAAAAAACTAATGTGTGCTAATTTTACAATTTGGCGAGTTGGCAATTTTCGTTAGAAGAGATTAATAACGTTAGATTTGAGTGACTGAAAATACACTTTTTAAATTTAAAGGATCAAAATAAAACCTGATAGATATGGGCTTGTTTGGATAGTCCGTTGAGAGAACGGACACAGATTTTAAAGTAAATATATGAGATGAATTTTATCTCGGTAAACGCAGAAATGAATTTTGGTTGCCCAAACGGGCTAACCAAACAGGCCTATAAAGGACTAAAGTGAAGCGATAACTTAAACTACCTCTATTTTTTTTAAAGAATATGAGTGTACCTATTTAGACCAGCTGTATAAACTATCTTCTTAACATGATATACGGTGTATGAGTATTATTTTAATTTATATGAATGTACTTTTATAACGTTATCTTAACACGGGTGGTGGCTTACGGGAATCTGATATTAATGTGTATGTTTGGGAATAACTTCTTCTCAACAATACACGTAAGCTAAGACAAATCCATTTCAAAATTTATAAAAACCATCTCGAAATCTATAAAAATCAGTTTAAAATCCGTAAATTCTTTTTGGATTATGTAAATTCTTTTTGAAACCTGTAAACTCCTTTCTTCCAACGAATTTTCAATCACACACGATCATTGTTCGGTCATGGATGCTCCTGGATAATATCAATCAATATGCTATATGCTGCTGACAACAATACGCGCCAAATCGTTACTTTTTTCCATATTTATTATTATTATTATTATTATCATTGAATAATAAATGATAATTTTTTTTGGTTCTATTCAATTTGATTTTTTTAGATGGTAGTATTTGTTATTTGGACGGATGGATGATTTTGGGGGGGGGGGGGTTGATTACGATGGGACAGTAACACAACTAAACAGCTAACATGATTTTGAACACAGCTTCGCGCGCTATTGCAGGGACCATATTGACAAATCCCACCGTCCATCCATGCTTTTACCTCCACGTGCCTTGCCACGTGTCACCCTCAGCACTCTTCATCTCTCCGGCTCCTTGAGGGCTAGGGAGAAGGACGGTGACGCCCTATGAATATGATGAACAGTCACGGTGAACATGCGCCTGATGTTTTTTCATATTTTAATCATGCATTTTCTTAAGAATTAATTCCGTTGAAATTTATTTAATTGCGATTATGTTTGTAATAATGTCGGAAAATAACATTTAACTAAAAAATAAATTTTGTCTAATAAATTTATTTTAAATCATATTTAAAAGGTAGTTTTACTTTAATAAGAAAACATCGTTACATTACCGTCATATCCATCCCGCCATTATCACAACGTCCACAAATGCAGCCCCTCTTTATTCTACAGTTTTTACGTTGAAAATTAAAATTTAAGACTATAATACATATTTTTACCATTTTTTTTCAAATATATGCATTATAGGTGTAAGGACATTCATCAACGTGGTTTTCCTGCAAAAAAGAAAAACACGTGGTTTAAATTATTTTTATTATTTTTACTCCCAATAATCTATTTTTAAAACACTTGTTCTCCTTTTCTCTTTGTAACATCATTTAGATCAATTTAATGTAATTGCTAATGTTGCATTATTTTTAAAAGATTATGTCTGTAATTAGCAATATCATTTAAAATTTATTTGTTTCGTATGTTGACAGGGGAAAAAGACTTTATTCCCAAAATAACACTTTAACCCATTTCAAATTTAAAATTAACAAGAAAAATCACTAGATATATGTATATACGTGTTATTCTTGCATGCAAAAAGTGTATATTTTTTTAATAAAATTATAATTGAGGTTTTTATGTAAAGGCCGGGGGGGACGTGGCGGTAGTTGAAAATCACGTGACGTTGCCCTTTAGAGGAAGAGCGTTTCGTTGCTTTGCTTTGCCGCTACACGACGCATGTGGGGGGGTGCCTGGTGAGCTCCCCATAAAGGTGGAGGCCAGCGGGCGGTGGACGCGTGGGAGGAATGACGCGATGCGCAGTTGGATGGTGGGGGCCACAGAGATCAGGGACGAGTGGTTGCCACATAGAGCCAGCCAGAGCTCATCATTTCTGGCGGGACCCACAAGCCCCTTCTCCTCCTCCTCCTCCTCCTCCTCCTCCTCCTCCCCCCCCCCTTTTTAGTTGTGACGTACATGTTGTTGCCTCGAGGGGGATTGAAATAGATATAATAAATTAATTATTTTTTCCAAAACGGAGAAGAGGTGCATTGCACTGGGTTATGATTAATGAGGTGAGCTCAAATTCGTTAGCGGCCGCACACCACTCCCCATGATCTTACCAACCTCCCATCTCCGCCTCATCAGGTTACAGAATTGGGCCCCAAATATAAAACCTTTTTAATTGCAACACACCCTCCCAAACTCTGATCCTATAATATGACATCTTAAAATATTATTCCTATTTAACCAACTGTAAGAACATGGTTTTACCCCTTTGCGATTTTATAGTTATCCAAAAGACGTTTCGGATATCAAAGGCCACAATCTGACTGTACATATGACTTTCACTTTGGACGGGTTTAACCGATGTGGGACTTAAGCACATCCTACCTACTACATCTCCCTTCCTCCTTCACTCACTCTGTGGTCCCTCATGGTGTTAGGTCTCTAACAGCGTTTGGTTTGACATGTTAAACTAAGGTGTTAAAAAAGAGAGCAATGTCTCCCCCGGATAATATCAATCCTTTAACATTTAAGACATTGCTGTATCTTGTGAATCAAACAAACTTGGATGTTCACGAATGTTACTAGAATAAAAATGACTCAACCTTTTATATTTATGCAAGGCTTATTTTTCGGTCCTTAATTTTATAAATTGCATTTTCAATGTCTAATCCAAAACAAATTTGTATGTGGATGTCACCCGGAGGATGCTAGTTTCCCATACAAATCTTGGTAATTTAACTGGGTTATGTTCCAACAAAAAAAAAAAAAAGAGGAACAACTTGGACTTTTTCTGACCAAAGTCGCTACTCATAATGGGCTGGCCCAAGGCCCATATATACTCAACGTCTGGTTGATCCAATTTGGAGTTCAACAAAGAGCTTCAAAGGGTGGTAAATAGAGTGGAGGGGCATCCTAGCTCCTAGGTGCTTAGGTAAATGCCTGAGGGTAATTGACGGCTCGCCCTGCTCAACATTGGTATGACCTAAGAGGAAGGGAGATTTCGTATTGCCCTTGGTTTGTGGGTGAGCCCAACCCCTTGTCTAAAATTTTTGTATAAAAAAAATAAAAGTGGAGGGGCAGGCACCAACGGTTGGTTGGATCAAGTGGTAAGCGGCTTGTTCCAGCTTAAGCAAGGTCTTGAGTTCGAGCCTTGTGAATGCAGCAGCCACCGTTGGGAGACCTTCCCACCTTTCCCGGATGCGCGATGTGGATCAAATCCGAATTAGTCAAGGCGAAACTACGGAGATTTGACGGGTAACCAAAAAAAAAGTGAGGGGCCAGGCTTTTAGGTGATGTGAAAGGAAAGTGTTTAAAAGTGCTATCCCTTGAAAATACAAGGGCCACCCTTTTATCGAAATGATTCATGCTTACATTGCCTATTGCATGTATGACGGTTAAACTTTTCATTCAAAGAAATCATAGTATTTTTAAAACAGTAATATTAGCCTAAGTTCTTTTCATCTATTTTCTTTTTGAATATTTCAAAATTTTTCTAAAAAATTTAAATGATTAAAAAACACGCGGGTCAACGTAAGGCCACATGTTCAAGGGTCGAACTTCAATATTATCATTATTTTAGGTATGCGAGCATTTTGAATCATCCACTTTTAAAGCCTAACTGATGAAGGATCTAACTGCCATGATATTTAATAGGGAGAATTAATCAGATTTAAATCGTATAAATATGATTAGGACGGTTTATATTTTTTTAAAATGATAATTTCTTAAATAAAAAGTTATTTTTTAAAAGATAGTAATTGAGAGATTGTTTATATTTTACTCCATGTCTATTGAAATAATTTTTTTAGAAAAATATAAAATTTTAAAAAATTAAATTTAAACCACCCAAATTAAATATTTAGCAGATACACTCGTTCAAGGCCAAAGTTGGTGATGCTAGTAAGTGTGTATTTGGGAACTCCATTTTGGGAGAAAAAAATTTACGGATTTTTAGATAATTTTATAGGTTTCAAAATGATTTTTATGAATTTCAAGATAGTTTCTACAGATTTTAAGATGATTTTAATTCGATTTACGTGTATCTCTTGGGAACGGAGTTCCCAAGCAAGTAGTAGATTGTAGCCCTCGAATACAGTGCAGACGCCAGTGGGTCACATATGTTCGGGTAGCTAAACGACGGCGTGTTTCTGTTCCCACCACCAGACACACAGTTCGGGAAAACGTTTGATTGTTGATTATTTTCCCTCCCATTTGCCATTCGGGTCCTCCATCAACTCCATATCCTAGTGAGCGAGTCAGGTTTGGTGCCAGTCCTGCAAGTGCAAATTCAGGTAATGCTTAACCTAGAGAATGATTATAGAAATGCGGTGTTTTATTTAACGATGTGAAATTTTCGCAATGCATAATGATATTTTTCAATTCTTTCACCGTTTCACGTTCTCCAGTTTTTCCTACACCGTGTTGCGGTTGGAGAATGGATTACAAAACACTAGAAGAAGGGGGCAAAGCGATTCGAATTTTAAGTGTGCGAAGATTCTTCATGGTGCTGATAAATCTATTGCTTGTCAGACTACAGAGAAGACTAGTGAGCCCTTACCTATCAAGCCAAAGCAAGGATCCGCCCAGCTTCCAGAAACGTGAGTGCCTGGTTGGATGTGAGTTGTGTCCCTTGAAAATTTTCCTGTGGGAAGTAATTGTTTGTTTGTTCTGTTTCCCCTCATCTGTGCTTGAAGTGTATTTTGAGTTCCCCCCTTTTGAAATTTCCTTGAGATTTCAGATACAAGGCTTTGACAGATTTCTTTGACCACATGAGTTTTTCACTGAGGTTGCTTCGTTTGTGTGAAAAATCCACTACCTTTCAGAACATTTGTTCCCAGGTTGAAGTTCTCGGTAAAAGGTAAGTGAAACTTTTGCTGCTGTTTGAGTTATATTTATCTTCTGTTTCTTTTCTCTTTCCAACGTGCTTGATATAACTAATGGATCCCGTTGAAGCGTGTGGATTTTATCCTTCCTTGAATTTCTCTTTCAAATTTCAGCTCTCAGTTTTCACTTTTGTTGGTTGGAATGTTGTGCTTCTGCTATATGCTCTTCGCAGGAAATTCTTGTACACGGATCTTGCACAGATAAAGTATATACTTCCTGAAGCTATACACATAGAGAAGGTATTAGTACATGACAATAGAAGCTTGTGTATGAAGCCTGATTTGAAGATCACTTTGGTATATGAGGTTGTGCTAGGACACTCTAGTGAAAGTAATTATATGGCTCTCCGGCAACTTTTTGGTTCTAGGCTACTTGAGTTCTTCAATAAGCATCCAGAGGTATCACTCGAGTATTGTGTTGTTATGGTTTATTGTGTTTGCTGTGTAAAGCTGTTATGACAGTTTGGGATCGATCCAGAGGTCAAACTTATCTTATTTGCTTTTATATAAATATCAATTTAAATTCTCAGGGTTATGGGGCCGTATTGGTAAACAAAATAGCATGGATTGAGAAATGTCCCTCATGTCCTTAGATAAAAAAGGTAATGAAAATATATAATTAATGTAGAGTGACGGCAATAGGAGTTAGTATAAATATATAATATATATTTATAATATATAGAATATACTTCTCTGGTCCACAATATAATCCCCTTTTTCTTAACTAGTCCAAAATATAAGCCCAGTTTGATAATTTTTAGAGCATTTAATATTTGTTTCCATATTTTGCCGTTATATACAATTAAACTTTCTAAGTGATTGATTCAGTATAATTAATATAGTATTGACTTTTGTCAATGGCATATTTTGATAGCTAGATCAATTCTTTACATATTTAATGCTATAACTACCATTTATCTTTCTCTACATTGTGAGTTTTAGGTGATTTCCATCTGGTATGTTTATGATTCAAAATAAGTTAATCAATTTTTTTTTTTGAAATTTTTCTTTACTTTTGAGGACTAGAATACTGAAATTCCAGAAGCTATACTACCAGAACCTTTTCAACAAAGAACTCATAGCATGATTTGTGAGGACTTGCCTGTAGATCCTTTGACAATACTCTCATCATCAACTTTCGATCAAAATTAACAGCTATCACAGGAATGTCAGCCGTATCCTCTTAAAAGTATTTCTCAAAGAAGAATGTTGTGGCAGAGGCAGAAAATATGTCCGTTTGGCAACGCGGTAGAGAAGTACTTATGGGTACTTTCACACAAGCCGAGGCAAATATGTGGAGGAGATTGTTTTGTTTTGCGGAAAAACAATGTTGAACGTGGTTATAAGTGCTTATGGCAATTTGCCAAACATCTTTCGTCTGATTGCTTGGATAATGAAGGAGTTGAAGGTGAAATTGAAATGCAGAAACAATGTGCTACTTCATATTTGAAATCTGATAGCACAAATGATCAGGATATGGAAAAGGGACAGCAGAATAAATCATGTTCTGTGGGATTCCAATCTAGCGTTGTTAATACACCAGCACGTCTAATTTGCTCTCCACAGTCTGTTAGCTGCGGTAGTTATGAAAGCTCTTATCTCAGGATCGTCTCATCCACGGATATGCTAATGACAGAGACACCTGCTCAGTCCACACTTAGAAGATTGGTGCCCAGTTCTGAGGTTAAACTTAAGATTATGACCACCCTAAGTTCAAGTTCATGCAATAAGCATGTAAACAGACTTCTCTTTTCTCATGAAGGTGATTATAATCTTGATTCATCTTAAACCTAGTGTACCTTGGTCATTGGATTAAAAGAATACTCCCTTGGTTTCTTTTTATGAGAAACAATTACCACATTTACCTTGTTTCTTTTTATAAGAAACATTCAGAGTTCATCTAAATTTTTTTGTAACTTTCCCAACCCCCCTCCCCCCAAAAAAAATCCTCATTTTAATGCCAATGCATTAATATCTTATTCCCCAAACATTGATTTCCTTATTATCTCTCTTATTCTGCCCACCCCCCTAAATAAGGGTATTTTGAGACAAAGATTATTGACATCAATCAACTTTTTGATAATTCTTTCCTTATTATCTCTCTTATTCTCCCCACCCCCCTAAATAAGGGTATTTTGAGACAAAGATTATTGACATCAATCAACTTTTTGATAATTCGGTTAAGTGTTCCTTATAAAAAGGAATGGAGGGAGTAAAACAAAGTTCAATATTGTTTGAGTTGGTCATCTTCGAATATAACAAGAGTGATGCTCACACTAAACATGTTAGCATTAAAATATAGATTTTTTTGGTTGCTTTAAAAAATATGTAGAAAAGGGGGCAATTGTATAATTTAGTCTTTGTTTCTTTGGTTGTAATTTTTGACATTTTCTCTTGTAAAAATAGAATTATTTTTTATATTATTCTGTGAAATAGATACATTTTCCAATGCATTGCATGGGATTTGAAGAATGAACTACATTATTCGTGCTTTATAAATAATGTGGCTTGATAAATATTCTATATTATATATTGATATTGGTATTCAAATTTTGAATAAGCGCCTTTCTGGGGAAAGTCATCAGCACCGAAAGGGCTAATGGAAGACAACTCTTCGTAGTAGAGAATAGAGATGGTGCTATCTGTTGTGGATGTTATCTCCTTTTTATTCTAAACTGACAAGGGCCTATTAGTTGTTCCCTTTGTTTACGTTCTTTATCTGTTTGTCTTTCTTGTTCTCGTTATTTGGCATTATATTCGGTAAATTTACCATGAATTCAATAGAGCAAAAAGTATTGTGTGGGCCTTTGATAACAACTATAACTGAACTCTTTATAGGTTGCTGGGTATTGCACATTCAGACTCAATACATGTATATACTATATAGTTTTCGTTTTTTCCCTTAATATACATGCATCTCCATTATATTCATCTTTTGCATGGATACGTCTTGAAATTTGAATAATGTAGCAAGTGTTTAGAATTAACCTTGATGGGTACAATAGAGGCTATGATTCAATCAAGTTATTGTTCTTGCCCCAAACATTTTGTCCTATTAGTTTTTTGGTACATGTTACATCTCTTTTATGAGTTATTTGTGGTTTTATATTCTTGTCATTATCTCATATTCAGTTTCTCAATACAGGTGGCTGAGTGCATAGATTGTTCTCACGAAAATACGAATCTGACACAAGGTGGTTCAACAACCTGGAAGCAGCAGCCTTCATTGTTGCTTGGCGTTGTTGATGTGATATATTCTATATTTTGTTCCATCAAATGCTCCCCAATCACAAAAGAGGAGCTCCTGCACAAGATAATAATGAACAGTTTAGATTTTGTGGAGATGAGCATGTATTGATTGTGACCATATAATACAAGTACTATTTAATTGCGTGTTAGTGTCTTAACTATGACAAGTGATTAACTAATCTAGTCTTCTCTACAGGAGAAGCCGAAGAGCAGATTAATTTTCTTGAAAAGGCTCGCCAGATTGGATCTGCACAAAGCTGGGCCCTTGTGGAGATACTATGTACTGGTGAGTCTCTCAATTTGCATCTTTCAAAGTATAATACTACCTCCGGTCCTAAATAATTGCACTTCAAACTAGGTCCTACATTTAGGACCAGAGTAGTATTTCTTAATTTTGTGAATTTGTATATTTGAAATTGGGTTTTGGCTAAATGAAATAATAAATTTAAGTGTTGGTTTTGTTAATTCTCATGCATATATATTTTCATGCTTGTATGAATCATGTGGCCAGTATATCGCCATTCGCCCACAAAGTAACGGGGATATCGTTAGACTTGAATGTCTTGTGTAAACAATAGGTGCCGATGTTTTTTATTGGTAACATCCCAAGTCTGAATTCTTATTTTCCAATTTGAGTTGTAATCTGAAAATGAAGACGACAACAACAATAAAGCAAGTGAGATGAAGACAATGATAAAAAATGAAAGGGAAATGAAACTCAAGCTACTACGGAATGCCATGCCACACCCAAGATGACTAAATAGTCTACCTTTACATGGATCGGAGAGTAGGCGCTTTAGCACATATGTGGATATATTTTTTGAAAATTGCACTACCAGAAATTTGGTTTTCACTTTTAACTTAGTTATTAGTTTTTTTTTTTTTTTGAATTTTGGATACTATATGTATCTGCGCTTTCCTGACTCTGAGGAATATGGATTTTGCAGTATTAAGGAATTGTCAGATTTGGAATGTGTTCGATCAAGGCTATCTAGCAATAGCATCAGGGCTTTGTGAATGAAGGCTTCTATTGGCTTGGTATACCTCATGGTCTCTTATGGAAAATGCCAAATTGTCGAATCTGTGGACTTCTGAAAGTGTTGCAACATGCGAATTATTTTTATTTAGGTGAAAAGAGTTTATGAGGAGTGCAAGAGAATTTGAAGCACAAGAAACTAAGAACACTCAACCCATGGAATTTTAAGTTGGCCAGAAGAAAAATCCATGCCCTTGGTCAAATCACTGGTTCCATTTGGCAAAGCTTCTCAGGAGTCCAAAAGCACGTTCAACAGTGTTTTTTTCGTAAAATCAGATAATCTCTTTCACATATTTACTTCGGCTTGTGTAAAAGTACTTCTCTACCGTTTTTTCAAACGAGCTCACCGTGTCTATCACCTTTGATGCAGGACTGAAGGTTATCATTTGTAATTTGTGACTTGTTTAATAACACGAGCAGAAGCAGCAGACCATTTGTTTTTTTGGGGGGGGGGGGGGGGACCGAATTTCAGAGGCCATTTGGGCATTTTCCTATACAGTCAATCACAGTTTTTGAATACGAGTAATGATCCTATATGACACTAGGAAGTATTTTGAAATGACGGGGAATTCTAGGGTTAACAAAAGCCCTTAGTTCAAGGAGTTATCGTGTCACCTTCAATTATTGAATGAGTGCATGACAGCCTGATTTATTATAGGCGCTATTTCCGTGAAGCTTCCTCGGTCAACAGAGATTGACTTGTGTCTATTATCTATTTCCGTGAAACTTCTTTATGTAATACGGTTAAAATAAAAAGTTACGATATTTGCAGAGTTTTTTGGTCTCAATATGTATTTTCAATTCATTGAAGATGAACAAGAAACGACAGCAACACAGTTCGCTTTTGCAGAGTTTTTTGGTCTCTATGTATTTTCAATTCATTAAAGATGAAAAAGAAATGGCAGCAACGTAGTTCGCTCTTTTTGCTTTATATTTTATTCAACACTATAAAATTGTTTCACATTATAATTCAGATAAAGACAAAAGGTGGGCCCTTTCTGTCCAACAATTCAGGCCATTTAAAGTTAAGCAGAGTACGACGAAGCTTCGTGGTCTTGCATTTGCAAGAACTCCTTGAATCTTTGCAAGCCACTTCCTCAGTGAATTCTTCGTTGTTTCCAGCCCAAACACGGCATCTCTCTTCTTTGCTTTATTCCAGGGCTTTTGTGACTGAGAGACTGCTAAAATTAGCCACTCACGAGGTTGCTACCATGGCACAACAAGTAGCGTCCTCTTCTGTCAATTTCAAGTGGAAGTACGACGTGTTCCTTAGTTTCCATGGTGAAGACACTCGCTCAGGCTTTGTTGGATTTCTTCGTGAATCTCTTCGTCAAAGAGGAATCCATGTCTTTATCGATGATGAGTTTATCAGAACCGGAGAAGAAATCTCAACAGCACTTTTCGAAGCCATACAAGAATCCAGGATCGCCATCGTAGTTTTCTCTGAGAACTATGCAAACTCCACCTTCTGTCTGCAAGAACTTGTAGAGATTCTCAATTGCTTTAAGGAAGAAGGTCGGTTAATATATCCAGTATTTTATCATGTGGATCCATCAGAGTTGCGACGTCCCAGAGGAAGCTATGCAAAAGCCTTGGCTCAACTAGAGGAAAGATTTAAGGACAACAAACAGAAAGTAGAAAAGTGGAGGTTGGCTTTGTCCCAAACAGCTAACTTGAGAGGCTATCATCTCGAATCCAAGTATGTTTTTTTTAACCCTCTTTTGCTCGTTACTCTTTGCTTCTTGATCACTTAGTTACTTAGGTAGTACCTACCGGGATGAGTCGAAGAGATAAAATTAAATGGCTTAAAAGTATTTATAGGTATATTTTTTAAATTAATTGATATGATTTATTTACTGATATATCATCTAATTATATACATAATTAAATATATTTAGGTACTGATTTAGTTTCTTTAATCTTTTGAACAAAAATCAGTTGACTTTCATACCGACGTGAGAAGTAGTATATATTTTTTTAAACCTACGAAAACATTATTCTTCGGAGATGCTTCTAACAAAATGGCCAGACTAAATAACATTATCGTATAATATAACTTTAAATCCATGACGAAAAATGAAAGCGTTTCATTCCATTTTTGTCTTGTTTATTTCTTCTAGAAAATACTACCTGCTTCAGTCTCCAGTGTAAAAATTAGTTGGGATTGAGATCTTAATTTATTGTCACATATATTTATCATTTCCTTCAAAATTAATTAATGGTCCTAATTTATAAATTGATATACAATTTGTTACACATAGTATTTTAGGCATCGAAGATCATGTTACATTCGCTCAAATTGGCGCACTTATTGCATTTTGTTAATTTACAAAATTAATTAACTAATTCTTATATTAATGAGGGAGTATGTATTATTGGGGATAATTTTTTGTTTTGGGGTTCAGTTTGACAGAATCACGCACAATACTTGCATATTTGCTTTGACGAGAAATCGAACCTTTTCTTTACAATGACGAATAGGGACGAAGACAAAGGTTAACCTAGGCGTGTCATGTAATTTTTATTTTGATTAATAGTGAACTTTTCTTTAATTGCTCAGGACTGTTAAAGAACAAGAATTTACTACGATGATCACCAATGAAGTATCGGCTACGATTAATCGTAATCACAATCCTTTACACGTTACCGATTATCCTGTTGGACTTGTGCCTCGGGTGAAAGAAGTGGTCTCGCTTCTAGATATCTGGTCCACCAAGGAAAATAAAATGGTAGGAATTGTGGGAGCTGGTGGGATAGGTAAATCAACGATTGCAAGAGCCGTGTATAATTCGATTACCGATCATTTTGAAGGCCTATGTTTTCTTTCTAACGTAAGAAAAGAATCTAAAATGCCAAATGGTCTGGCACGTCTTCAAGAGACATTACTTTGTAAATTAGTCATGGAGAAGGATCTCAAATTAGGTGACATTTATGAAGGAATACCAATAATAAAACACAGGCTTGGTCAGAAGAAAATTCTTTTGGTTCTCGATGATGTTGATGAATTGGAACAGTTACAAGCACTGGCTGGAAGTTGTGATTGGTTTGGTCCTGGAAGCAGAATTGTGATAACGACAAGGAACAAACAGTTGTTAGTAAGTCATGATGTTAACAGCGTTTATAATGTCAGGGAATTAAATTGCGAGGAGTCTCTTCAATTGCTTAGTTGCCATGCATTTAAAAAGGAGAATGTGGAGTTTAACTTCATGGAGGTTTCTAAGCGTGCAGTGCAATATTCGTGTGGCTTTCCATTAGCTTTAGAAGTGATCGGTTCTAACTTACGTGGCAAAGGAGTCAATGAATGGAACTTTGCATTGGATCAATTTAAAAGAATTCCAGAAGGAAGAGTTTTGGAAGTCCTCAGATTAAGCTATGACGCTTTAGCAGAAATTGAGAAAAAAAATTTCCTAGACTTGGCCTGTTTTTTCAAAGGCGAGGAATTAGGAGAAGTCAGGGGTATGTTGTTTTGTTTACATGGAATTCAACCGGAATATGTTATTGGGGTTTTGATTGATAGATCCCTGATAAAGATCGAAGGAGATCGAGTGTTAATGCACGACCTGATAGAAGAGATGGGTAAAGAGATTGTTCGACAAGAATCACTGAATGAACCTGGTGAAAGGAGTAGGTTGTGGTACTATCAAGATATTCTTCATGTTTTAAATCGAAAAACAGTAAGATCACCAATATACATCATGTTTTTTCTTCATTAAAATGACATAATGATTCTTACATGTTTGAGTTTTGAAATTCATTGTGTGCTGTTCATTTTGAAAGGGAACGGATAAAGTTGAAGTCATAATTCTAGACCTCCCTGAGGGTAATGAAGTACAAATACGATGCAGTAGAAAGATATTCATGAAGATGAAGAATCTCAAAATGCTTGTCATAAAAAATGCAAGCTTTTCTAATTGCCCTGCATATCTCCCCAATAGTTTAAGATGGCTGAGATGGATGCGGTATCCTTTCAAGTTTTTGCCATATAATATTTGCTCAACAGAAATTAGTTACCTTGACTTGTCGCGCGGTTATTTTGATACACTCCAACCATTTACAGAGGTAAGTATATATGTATATATCTACCACTTGCTATGTTTATTCATGGTTTATTTTCCTAACTTTCTTAAGAATTTATCTGTTTTTGCAGAAGTTCCATTACTTAAGTCGCATGAATTTTAGAAATTGCAGATTTCTACGACAAACCCCAGATTTATCTGGAGTTTCTAATTTAAGAGAATTGTGGCTTGATGACTGTACAAATTTAGTTAAAGTTCATCATTCGGTTGGACATTTAAATAGATTGAAGGAATTGAGCGCCATGCGATGCCATAACTTGAAGATTTTTCCTCCTGACCTTAGCTTGACATCTCTTGAACATCTCAACCTCTTTGGCTGTTCAAGTCTTCAAAGTTTCCCAGAGATA
Organism: Vachellia pachyceras; assembly: GCA_025593235.1. NCBI lineage: Eukaryota > Viridiplantae > Streptophyta > Magnoliopsida > Fabales > Fabaceae > Vachellia > Vachellia pachyceras. The sequence goes on from JANTPZ010104123.1 coordinate 18,305, forward strand.
CTAGTCAAGATGAAACATATGCGAATACTTGATTTAGATAGGACGGCCATTGTTGCATTGCCATCTTCAATTTGCAATCTCACCGGACTTGAAATCTTAAATATGGAAGAATGTCCTTATCTTGAGCAACTACCAACTGCCATTTGTATGTTGCCGAACCTTTGGGCACTAAACGCAAATTCTTGTAAAGGGATTAGGCATTTTAAGATGTGTGATGGAGGAGAAGAAGAAGAGAAATTGGATTGCTATGCAATGGCTTTGAAATTGAAACATTTTTGTTTCTCAAATTGCAATTTATCAGATGACTCCCTTGCTCTTTGCCTCTCTTACTTCATTGATATGGTCCGTTTGGATCTAAGTTTCAATGATTTTACAACCCTTCCAGCATGCATCAATGAATTTCACCATTTGAGATATCTTGTACTGGATCATTGCAAGCGACTTCAACATATTGAGGAGATGCCATCAAACTTGGAGAAATTCAGTGCCGTATGTTCCATGTCATTGACTAAGTCATCTAAAAGCAAAGTGTTGTATCAGGTCTCTCTCCTTCTTTCCTTCCCTCTATATATGTATATATACATTTATTTGTTATTACATTTTATTTATCATTTTTTCGTAATATGTAATTGCTAGGCACTCAACATGCGACTTGGGAAAAGAAACTTTATTTTTCCTGGAGGAAAATTCCCAGAAAATCTGGACAATTATAGTAGGGGAAGCTGTGTATCTTTTTGGGTTCGTGATGTGTTTCCAACAATTTTTCTATGGATTCTTGTTAAACATGATCAGAATTTTCTCTCAAATTGTACATTCCTGGTGCACCTCAATGACACCAAGCTAGATATTTCTTCTGAGTGGCTTCTGTTATCAACAATGAAGATGGATCATTTATATATATGTGATCTGCAAAGTATGATTCACAAGGCTGAACTCCCCCTTCGATACAAATGGAATCATGTGAAGGTTTCCATCAAGAGCAAGACACAAGAAATAAATAGTGAAGGGGGGTTTCATTTTGCCCTTCATGTCTACAAGCAACAAAATGACTCAGAAACTATCCGATTCATGGATCCTAGAACGATATACATTAATAGCAACTCGTGGCAAAGAGTACACCAACCACAGGATTGGGAAGAACTTGATGGACACGACGTACCTTTCCAAGGTTTGGCTTCTCCTTTCCTTTTGTGTTGCCTACTTTATTACCTTTCTCGTGTTAAACCTTACCTTGATTACTGGCCTTGGTGACAAGTTCAAAAACCACATGATACTCTTCTGGTTCTTAATATATGGCTCACTTTATAATTCAATTCCTTAGTTAAAATGAGTATATCTCACATTAAAAACTAGAGAGTAGAAAAGAACATGAAGATAATATGAATAAGGATTCAAATTTATCAAAATCTATGTATTCAAGATCAAAACAAGTGATCAATTTTTTTGTCGTTCCTCTTTTCTTCAGGCGTGACCATTGAACTTGGTAAAAATTATGATTATTTCTGTCATTTCTAAACAATTTCTTTTAAAAAAGTTATTTTATGTTATTGTATAAAGTTTCAAACTTAATAGTGAAATATTTTATATATCTATAGGTTTAACAAATCAATAACAAACAACAATATAATGTTCACAAGTGGTGAACAATGCACTTCTATATAGTGGCCAAGCAACAAGTTGGACACCCTCCTATCATGCTAGGTCGTATTTATCTTTACTGTATATACAAATTAAACATGCACAAATAAAAACAAGAATAAACTTTTTACTTTGTTAAAGTAAAAAAGTAACTAATTATCATTGATCAAGTAGCCACTGTATGATGGAAGCCCTTTATTAAAAATAAGAAGTATTATTAGCTAATGATTTTGTATCCTAGTAATGTGAAAGCTACATAAATGGGAGGTGTACGTTCGATCCTGGTTATAGCTTCAGGCTGTTATTATCTGTTGGTTAGTACATGTCTCTTTAAATCAAAAGCTTCAGTGATTGAATATGCATATAACTTGTGTCAAACATGGCCAGTCTTTTGTTTTCCATATAGAAGTTTAGTCAGAGTCCAAGTTGTCAAAATAATCCAATTCGCGCATGTATCAATGCTCTCTAACGAAATTCATAACACTAATTTAGGAAAAGATGATGAGAATTAAATAGCTGCTTGATGGAAAGCCCTCGAAACATCCTTTTCTCAACAAACTCATGCCAAGTTTATTCATCTTCATAAGCAAATCACCACACTCAAGAAAGGAGGTGATTCTCTTGCTGCCACTGATCTACCTCCTTGCCGGTCTCAAACTAGAATACGACACCATTGTAACTATCTTGGCTACCCAACGTGGGGTCCTTAGTATTGGAGCCATTCTTAGTTACCTACTGGTATTTGAGGAATGTCTCAGCCATCAAAACTTCGTCCCTTTTTAACTTTTTTCCAATGTTGCTTATAGCTGTCCCACTGGTAGATTCATCTTTCTCCTGAGGAGGATGTGGGGGTTACTCTACTGGATGGGATCGTGGATACGGTAAAACTGAGCAAGGCATACTTGGTCTTGGTTGCGAAACTAGTCTTCATTATGCCTTTCAAAGTCATTATTCAAAGGATGATGATGATACTCCTATTTTCAACCAGATACAGATGTTCCATGCCAGATATATGAACAATTTAGCCATACAGCAAAAAATGGTTATGACCGCTCAAATCACTCTATCCAAACTCCTCTACCTTTATACATACACACATACACATTCACAAAGATTTGATTTCTCTTGGAATTTATTATCCCATTACATGTCCTCTTACATACACATACACAAATGGTATTGTTGAAAGGTGGCACCGAACCATAGTTGAAACTGATCTAACTCTCATGCATTAAGCTTCTATTCCTTCAAAATACTTTGTCTTAACGGATACGGCTCATTTGAACTACTTTTCTCCTAAATAGATTGCCTAGCTCTTCTCTTAATGGATAAAACCCATTTAAACTACTTTTCAAGTTAAGCCCAAATTATCATCAACTAAAAGTTTTTGGTTCAGCCTATTGGCCCAAACTGAGATCCTATGCTCCTAATAAGCTTGCTCCTCCATCTAACTCGTGTCTTCCTTGGTTCCCAATCACCTTGGTTACCTTTGTCTTCATATTCTTTCATGCTGTCTACATTTCTAGGGATGTTATTTTTGATAAGTCAGTTTTTCCCTTTGAAATCCAGTCCAACGCCTAACAGTCAATTTTATCCACTATTAACCTCCCTAACCTTATTACCCAATCCACTTCAAACACATCAATAGCTCCCACTAACCCTATTCCCACTCCATCTCTTCCTCTAATGCTGTCACATCCTCACATCCTTTAATTTGTCCTTACCTTCCCCTTACCTTGCCACGACATCGCCTCTCTCTCCTCAACCTCCTTTACCATCCCACCCGATGACCACTAGATCTAAAGATCACAAATTCAAACCAAAGGCCCTTGCTCCGAACCTCATCCCCTTCCTTCCTTGTCAAGCTCATCTCTCCTCTGTTTCTTCTTCCTCGGTTCCTACCTCTGTCATACACGCCCTTAAATCTCCTGGTTAGCTTCAAGATCTTCTTGATGAATATAATGCCCTTATCTCCAATAACACCTAGGAGCTTATTCCTTTCTCTCCATCCATGAATATTGTTGGTTGTAAATGGGTATTCTAGGAGAAATTTACATCTGATGGCTCTCTTGACAAATTGAAGGCTCGTCTTATGGAAAAAGGAGTTCACCAACATCTAGGTGTTAAGTTATTTGACACCTTTTCTCCGATGGTGAAGCCCATTGCCATTGGTTCGAGTCTCTTTGTCGCTCTTTCCCGTCACTGGCCAATCAATCAACTGGACATACATAATGCCTTTCTTCATGGGTATCATGATGAAATTGTCTATATGTAACAACCTCCCAGATTTGTGCATCTGCACTATTCTAAACTTGTCTTTCGGCTACGTCGTGCTTTGTATGGTCTTAAATAGGCACCAAGGGCCTAGTTTGTTCATCTAACCTTGTATCTTTCTAAATTGGGTTTTCATGCTTCTAAATCTGACTCCTCTCTTTTTATTTATCACAACCCTTGTTGCACCATATGGCGGATTGCAGGCATAACCCCGTTTTCCCACCCCTAATTGCCGCAATGGCAAGTTAATTAATATGGCTTCAACATCTCCGTGAACTTTATATTTTCTACCCAATGCACCATGACAATTTGGGTGCCACCTATCTTGCAACAAATCCAGTCTTTCACTCCAGGGTAAAGCACATCTCTTAAGAGTATCACATTATGCGTGACCGTCTTGCTGCATGCCTCCTCAATGTGCTTCATGTCTCCTCCATAGATCAAATTGCTGATATACTTACCAAGCCGTCGCCTGCCCCTAAGTCGCGTCGTGTACAAGTACTGTGGCGCACTAACCCACTAAGTTAGACTCGTGGGGCAGTATTAAAGCCCATTTAAACAAGGCCCAAGGAGCCCAAACCATAGACAATTATCTGTGTATATCTTTTGGATTCTTCTTGTACAGATTTCAAATCCCTATAAAAGGGAATCAATTGTGTGCACACCAAAATATAGACTGGATTATAGAATATTACACATTTTCTCAAACCTTTCTCAGTTTTGGTATTTAGATGGCAAAAACTGAAAAGATCCAATAAAAAAGGGGGGAAATATCTTAGGGCTTGATTTAAAAGTCAACACCAGGTTTATAACTAAAGATATACACAGATAATTGTCTATAAGAATATTTAGATTTGTTTTCTCCTAAAAATACGATGATTTTTAAAGTTTGTCTCTTTCATCACTTATGCAAGTTGACTGGTTTATAACTAGTTAACTGTTAATCATAATTTCTAACTTAAAATGATAACTTGTTAAGGCCTAGCTCCCAGTGTGGTCAATCTCGAGGCACAGCGTTTAGATGCAAAAGGAAAAAATCTAAAGAGAACGCGAGAGTTATTCCCATCCAGATGGACTTATGATGTGTTTTTGAGTTATAGAGGTGATGATGAATGTTCGAGTTTTGTTACCCGTCTCTACAATTCCCTGGGCAAAAGGAGAATCCGTGCCTTCATTAACGATGAATTAGTGAAGAAGAGTGGGGAAGAAGTCAAAGCAATACAAGAATCAAAGACAGCTATCATAGTTATCTCCAAAAACTATGCATCCTCAACATCTTGTTTGGATAGTCTTGCAACCATTCTTGAGTGCTTTAGAATAGAATGTCGAACCATTTATCCTATATTTTATGACGTGGAGCCATTAGAGTTGCAACATCAAATAGGGAGTTACGGAGAAGTATTTGCTAGGCTCGAGAAGATCTTAAAGCACAACAAACAACAGGTGCAGAAATGGATGCTAGCTCTGTCTGAAGCAGCTAACTCAAGAGGCTTTTGCTATCTCACAACAAAAAACAGGTGCAAATTTTAACAAGTCATATTCATCCTTTTCCTTAGTTATTCTCCTTATTGGGCATTATTTTAGTTGTTATTCTCATCTCAATTTGGTGCGTTTTGTACAGAATTTGAGAAAATAGAACATATCATTTATAACTTATGAATTTGAGTTACTAAAACATAAGTTTTGATTCTAACTCATTCAAATTATTAAAAGCAATATTGTACTTTAGATGGGAATAATATATAGATATAGGTGCTTAGCTAGACACCATGACATATATTATTCCTGGTCACTTTCAAAACTGGTAGAATGAAAAAATAAAAATAAAAGCATAAATGAACAATATTTTTCATGTATTTGAATAATAATAGATATATGTGAATTACAAATTAATATTAATAGAATATTATATATATCTTGTTGCACAAATCAAACCATAGGTAGAATATTTCCAAATGGAAAGGGAGATTTTACTTGCAAGGAGAAAAAACGAAAATGATTATAAGGCCTGATTATTCAAAAAATTGGCAAAAATGGTTTTTTTATAATTTTAAAAATTTTTGGACCAGTCTAAACAATGGCCATATGCGTGACTGATTCTTTCACTTATTAAAAAACTTGGCACAGAAGGGGAAAAAAAGGGAAGCAAACTTGATTTATGCAATTATTTTAATTTATATATAGCCACACATGTCTATATCAAAATTTTATTTATCACTATAATGACTTGGTGTTGTTTTTTAATAAATGAGACTGCATTTAATATTATGTTATTTTTTAAAATGATTTCACAACATTTTAATTTTTAATTCTTCATGTTAAGAGTGCTCTTAATTCTTGTTGGGAGAAATATGTTTATTTTTGGGGTGGCAGCATAGCTTTGAATTCTAAATGTCACTGTTTCTTCTAAATTGATCAGGAATGCAAAAAGAGACAATGCTATTATTGGAACGATCATTGACGATGTCCGTAAAAGGATTGGTAGATTTCCTTTACATAGTGTGGATCGTGGACTTGAATCCGGGCCGCGAAAAGGAATCTCACTTATGGATGTTGGGTCTAATAAGGAAGTCAAAATGGTAGGAATCTTTGGAATTGGTAAATCATTAGTAGCACGAGCTGTGTGTGATCTTATTGCTCGTCTTTTTGAAGATTTATGGTATTTTTCTGGTTTACGTACGGATATACTTAATTGGGACCAGGATGATTTATCATATCCAAAGGAAACGAAATTTCCAGTTTCTGAAATAGCCAGGGGCTATGGTTTCACATTGGATGATTTCTGTAGTTCGATAATGCAACCCTGGTTCCCCCAGAAGAAGATGCTTGTAGTTCTTGATGACGTTGAAGAATTGGATCAGTTAGGAGCACTTAGAGAATGTGATCGGTTTGATGAAGGAAGCAGGATCATTGTGGCGACAAGGGATAAACAGTTGTTAGTAAGTCATGGTATCAAAACAATTTATGATGCCAGCAAATTTAATGTTTGTTGGACAACTCTGGATTTCAGACGTCAACGTTGCTCGACAACTCCCTCTTTCAACAACAAGGGCTATAAGTGATTATGGGGCGCTCAAATTGTTGTGCTATATTGTTCTTAATAAGGATGAGCTTTCAAAACGTACAATACATCATCCACGTGATTTTCCAGTACTTTTCAAGGAGATGGTCCGTTACTTAGGCTATAGAAGGGTAGATGAATGGAATTCTGTCTTGGGTTAAGATGGAAGCAGGAGCAAGGAAGAGATGCTTACGTGCTTCAAGGGAGAATGTAAATCGGTTTATGGAATATTGTACTCATGCTGAGAAGATGGCCTTATCCATGTTTCTTGATGGGAGCGGGGCTTTCCATTGGGGCGTTTCTTCTTTTACCCTCTATTTGAATTTAACACTGTCTATTTATAGCCTTCACTTAAATCAAACGATGTATAAAAAACGGTTAAAACATTTTTAAAATAATCAATAAATAATTTTATAAAATAAATTATTAGATATGAATGAGCCCTATGATAATATATTTTTCAGAATGGTTTTGCTCAATTTATCTGACTGTCTATAATCAATTTATATATTATTATATCTGTATATTTTTGCATACCGTTTGATTTAAGTTGAGGTTATAAATAGATACTGTTAAATTTAAATGGAGGGTAAATGAAGAGGGGTATCAATGGAGAAGAGGTCTGCTCCCGTTCCCTGATACAGTTCCAAGTAAGCCGCTAACGCATCAGAGGTGGAAGAATAGGAAGTCAGTTTGAGTTTAACTGGGTCTTGATCATTTAATTGTTTTTCTGATGTTTTGTTGAGTTTGGTGGTGATATTGATCAAATTCATTCTCTTCCTGATTCGTTTTTTTCTCCCCCCGCTCGGATGACTGCTGTGTATTTCAGCTTAAAAGTTTCGTCGGCTCCTTCTTAATTCTCCTTTTATATCATATGCCATGTTATTTTTGCTACTTTCTTCCAAGATACGAATGCTTTAGTTCTTTCCATACGCAAGTATATATACTTCCCCTTTTAAGGCAGGAACCATGATATAATTTTCACTGGCTCACCCTCTCTTGTAGTGCGGGAACCCATTACAGCTCTGAGCTCTTCCTTCTCTGTAAAAAATCTAGGTTCTCTTCACTACTTCCATTGTGTTTGAAGTTTTGCCTTCATCGTCTGGCTAATGCTCGCCCAGTCTGCACCTCTATGTCCTCTGGTGTATCTGTCACTGCTCTTAATGGCATGGACTTCTCTTACCGCTATTTCTATCACAACATTGTAGGGAGTCTCCAATACATCGACTTTACTAGACCATATATCACTTTTGCTGCTAACAAAAAGTTTGTCAATTTGTGCATAACCCAAAGGATCAGCACTGGACGCAGTAAAGAGTCCTTCGTTACCTATGTGGCACTGATGATCATGCTCTTCATCTGAAGGCATCCCCCCACTCATACTCACTGCCTTTTGTGCTGTTGAATAGGGAGGAAGTCCTAATGACTCTCATTTTACAAGTGCTTTTGCTGTTTATTTTGGTTCAAATTTGGTGACTTGGAGCTTCAAGAAGCAACCAACTGTCACCTGTTCTAGCACCGATGCTCAAGTCTATTACCACTAGGCTTGGGAAAAGCCCGCCCACTCAGTGGGCTGGGATGAGCCCGCCAAGGCTAAAAGAATTTATAAAAAAAATTTTAAAATACAATTAAAAAGTTTTCCACCATGCAAAATTATTTTATTTTAACCAAAAAATAAAAAAATAACATTATGTTAATATATCTATTTAAAATTTAATAATATATAAATATTACTGTTTTGTTGTAATTTTTAATATAATATTATAGAAAGTTGATATGAAAAATTAAAATATTTTATACTACTTTTACATGTGTCAAGTGTTGTTTAACCTAAAAGAATTCAATGTTACATTCTTCTTTATAAAAAATATTGAGATGAAAAAGGTAAAACAAATATAAATATATTATATATTTTTTAAAAGCAGGTTAGGCAGGGCAATCCTCCATAACCCATAGGCCAGCCTAAGGCTGCCATCATATGGTGGATTGCAGGCATAACCCCGTTTTCCCACCCCTAATTGCCATCATGGCAAGTTAATTAATATGGTTTCAACATCTCCGTGAACTTTATATTTTCTACCCAATGCACCGTGACAATTTGGGTGCCACCTATCTTGTAACAAATCCAGTCTTTCACTCCAGGGTAAAGCACATCTCTTAAGAGTATCACTTTGTGCGTGACCATCTTGCTGCAGGCCTCCTCAATGTGCTTCATGTCTCCTCCATAGATCAAATTGCTGATATACTTGTTACCAAGCCGTTGGCTGCCTCTAAGTTAGTTGTGTTGTGTACAAGTACTGTGTGGCGCACTAACCCACTAAGTTAGACTCGTGGGGCTTTAATAGACAATTATCTGTGTATGTCTTTTGGATTCTTCCTGTGCATATTTCAAATCCCTATTAAAGGGAATCTATTGTGTGCACACCAAAATATAGACTTGATAACAGAATGTTACACATTTTCTCAAACCTTTCTCAGTTTTGTCTATTTAGATGGCAGAAACCGAAAAGATCCAATAAAAAAAGGAAAAAAACTTAGGGCTTGATTTAAAAGTTAAAACCAAGTGACACTATAAGAATATTTAGATTAGTTTTCTCCTAAAAGTACGATGATTTTTAAAGTTCATCTCTTTCATCCCTTTCCGGTCTAGGCTCTCGCCACCGGTTGCTTAGTAAGGTTTGGGCGTGGGTGGATTCCCGGCGCTGCTGGTGTGCTCACCCATCCCCCCGTACGAGTTCTCACATATGGACCCTCCCATACGCAGGATTCCCTACGTGCCTCGGCCCCAAGCAACGTCCCTCGATATGTGCCTTCGGATGTCCCGTTATATTATACGTTGCTTGGATAAGCCTGTGTTATAACTAGTTAGCTGTTAATCAAAATTTCTAACTTCAAATGATAACTTGTTAAGGCCTAGCTCCAAGTGTGGTCAATCTCAAGGCACGACTTTTAGGAGCAAAAGGAAAAAAATCTCAAGAGAATGCGAGAGTTATTCCCATCCAGATGGACTCATGATGTGTTTTTGAGTTATAGAGGTGATGATGAATGTTCAAGTTTTGTTACCCATCTCTACAATTCCATGGGCAAAAGGAGAATCCGTGCCTTCATTAACGATGAATTAAAGAATCGGGGGGAAGAAGTCAAAGCAATACAAGAATCTAGGATATCTATCATAGTTATCTCCAAAAACTATGCATCCTCAGCATCTTGTTTGGATAGTCTTCAACCATTCTTGAGTGCTTTAGAATAGAATGTCGAACCATTTATCCTATATTTTATGATGTGGAGCCATTAGAGCTGCAACATCAAACAGGGAGTTATGGAGAAGTATTTGCTAGGCTCGAGAAGATGTTAAAGCATAACAAACAACAGGTGCAGAAATGGAGGCTAGCTCTGTCTGAAGCAGCTAACTCAAGAGGCTTTTGCTGTAATATCCCAAATTTCGTAACTGGAAAAAAAGGTTAAACTGATGAATTACGAAATGATTTAAGACCCCATAGATAAGAAAAATAGTAAGGAAAATGTCTATAGACAAGAAAAGATGATCGACTAAGTCTCTAGTATTGAGAATTCTAAATAAAAATGACTAAAGGGCAAAATGGTCATTTGGCACAAATGACAAGGGTAAAATGGTCATTTTGAATAAAAAGGCCTAGGATGCAAAATGTCATCAAATTATAAGGACTTTTTTTTTGTAATTTGGTCAAAAGTCAAAGTTAACTAAAAAGTCAAAGTCAACTCAAAAGTCAAAGTTGACCAAAAATGTCAAAGTCAACCAAGGGTAAGGTTGGAATTAAGAAAGAGTAGAAAAAGTGATGGCATTTTGGTAATTATGGCAAAAGTAGAAAAGGTAGTGGCATTTTGGTAATTATGAGGAAAGTAAGACAAGTGATGGCATTTTCGTAATTAAGGGATTTTGGCGGTCCAAACTATCGAGATGTAATTATTTGATGTAGCAGGAGTCCTCATACGCCGGAGACCTGAACTGAGAAAAGTTTAGTTGATCATAAAGTATTTAATAAAATTATTACCAAGTATCCGGTGTGGGAAAACCACGAAGAACAACAGTACGAAGAACAACAGTGCCCGAAAACCCCGAAAAAGTATTTTTTTAGAAAATTAATTACGGAAAATCTAGGAAGAATTTTGAGGAATGGAAAAGGGCTGGAGTATCAGGGGAAAATATAGAAATTTTCCATGCCCTTAAGTCAAATTGACCGTCGGAGGCACATTTTATGGTGTTGCACGCAAATCGAGGAGTTTTGACGAGTTACGAGGAAAACCTGGGGATGCTTTGGGCTAAGACATGATGCCACCTAGGCAAGGAGGCCTAGGTAATGGTGCCACATGAGAGAGAAAGTCCTCGGAAGAGTAAAAAGGTAATTACCCGGATAAAGGTTATTTTACGGAAATGCGTGCCATCAGATCAAGTAACTGGATAGGCATGGTGTAATATCCGCATTTCTGTAGCTTGAACTAAAGACTAGACCGGTAAATTATGTGATAATCTAAGGCCCATAAATAAGGAAAAATATAGAGGAAAATGCCTAAAGGAAAGAAAGATCATAATTGACTAAGTCCCTAGTCTTGGGAAGTCTAAGTGGAAATGATTAAGGGTAAAATGGTCATTTGGCCTACATGATAAGGGCAAAATGGTTATTTCGACTAAAATATCTAAGGCTCAAAGTGTCATCAAATAATAAGGACATTTTAGTAATTTGGTCAAAAGTCAACCCAAAAGTTAAAGTTAACAAAAAATGTCAAAAGTCAACCAAGGGTACGTTGGAATTAAGAAAGAGTAGGAAAAGTGATGGCATTTTGGAAATTATGGCAAAATAGAAAAGATAGTGGCATTTTCGTAAATAAGTGGTAAATAAAGGATTTCGGAGTTAAGGACGGTTGAGAAATAATTATTTGAGGTAGCAGAAGTCCTCAAATGTCGGAGACCCAAACTAAGAAAAGTTTAGTTGGGTTATAAAGTAATTAATAAAATTATTATCCGGTAACCAGTGTGGGCAGTTTCGCTGAACAGAGAACAACATTGCCCGAAAAGTCCGAAAAAGTATTTTCTTAGAAAACTAATTACGGAAAATCCGGAAAGAATTTTGAGGAACGGAAAAGAGCTTGAGAATAAGGGGAAAATATAGAATTTTTCCATGTCCTTAAGTCAAATTGGCCGCCGAAAGCCCGTTTTACGGTGTTGCACGCAAATCGAGAAATCTTGATGAGTTACGAGGGAAATCCGGAGATGCTATGGACTAGGACATGATGCCACCTAGGCAAGGAGGCCTAGGGAATGGCGTCACACGAAAGATAAAGTCTCCAAAAAAGTAAAAAGGTAGTTATCAGTGTAAAGGGTACTTTACGGAAAAGCGTGCCACTGGATCATTTAACTGGACTGGTTTTGCTATTGGGATTTCCAAATCTCATCCTCCCCCAACTAACCATGTAGGTGCAAGTTCTAGCAAGGGTTAGGAAAAGTTCCTTGATGCATGAAGAGGTTGCTTTTGTTTACATGGTTTTGTGTACATATCTAAGATGATATACTCTCTTGATGTTGGTTGTGATTGTAACCCCTAAACATCCCCAAGAAGGAACCATATGAATGGGTAATGGTATATGCATGAAAATGGATTAAAACTAATGAGGAAGGATAAGGGAATAATCATGCATATTAGAGGCAATCAATGAACCAAAAAGAGGTTTTGGTGGATTTTTAAGAAAATTGGTTTTCAAAGCTAAAGGGGTTCCAAAGGCCTTAAAAATGAATCTATTTCAAGTGACCGTTAAAAATAGCAAATGAGCTCCAAATGGGCTGAAATTTTCTAGTCAAAAACTACACATCCTAAGCTTTAAAATGATATAAATTTTGCGAAATTTGGATGTGTATTTTGAGAGTTATGATTTTCCAAAGATTGAGGTAAAATCTGGAATACTGGAGTGAACCATTTCGGACAGTATGTGGTTTTTGAATAAACTGTATCAAATGGGTAAGAATTGAAACACATGAGTATTTTCCCCCTATATTTCACTTATCAAGCAAAATTTAGAAATTGGAATCACTCAGTTTCGATTTTTTTAGAATTAGTTATGATTTTTCAAAGTTGGGCCAGAAAACTGGAAAATGGCATTGTGAACAGTACCAGCGTCTTTTCCATTTTCAAAAATTCTAGTTCACAATTTTGGACAAATTTTTTTATATCTAAGGCCCAAGAGTGATTCTTAAGTGATCTATAATAAGGGAATATGGGGAAAATAGGAGGTGTCACACAGTGAACTAGTCAGCCCAACCAGACTTCTAGGGGAAGCCAAAAGTCACTTTTTCGCCAAGCAATAAAGAGAGGACAAGTGGCACAATCACAACTAAGTAAAATCAAACTTGGTCCCCAAGAATCTATCTCATCCACTCCCTTTTCAAGAAGCCTTTTTAATTAGTAAAATTCCCCATTTTCTCTAAAAAAAACCGTCCCTTCCTCTCTCTCCTATGGTCAGATTTTTTTCTCTCCCCTTTAGCTCACAAAAAACTCCATTCTCAAGCAAAAAGAAGAGAACCAAGCTTTCATAACACAAGGTAACCACTCAAGCTCTCAAATCTTCATCTTTTCTCAAGCTAGCAACCTTCTACTACCTTCCTCTTGGTTTGTTTTCTTGAAAGAGCCTCTCTTTTAGAAGATGATGGCTAGGGTTTCAAGAGATGAAAATGAAAAAGAGAAGGTTTTGAAGGTAGTAAATGGTTGCAAGTTCTCTCTTGAGTAGTAAAAGATAGCTTGATGGTTGTTGATGATTGTTTTGGTTGTTGTAAAAATTATGGGAAGCTCAATATTATGGGGAGGTGCTGCCTAAATTTCATTTGGCCTAAAGGGATTTGAGTTATTAAATGTCATGGAAAAGGGGTTTGGAAGCAAGGAAACACATGTTTACATGATCAAAGTTTGAAAAACCCATTTTTCCCTTTTTATTTCTGTTTTTCGGCAGCCAAGAAAAATAATAGAAGGAATGTGATTTTGATTATTTTGAAGCTTCCAATGGCTTTAGAAGGCAGTTTTGTGTAGGGTTAAAGTAAGAAAAGGATTTGGGAAGCTTTTGAAATCAAAAGATCAAGTTACAAAGCTTTAAGGGTCTTGAAAGAGCAATAGTTGTAATATTGCGTTTTTTTTTGTGATTTTTCTTGCCTTGTTAGTGGCTGGAAATTTATGAGCATATTATTGTATGGTGTTTAGGAAGTTAAGAACCCAAAGAACTCATTGGGAAAGTAAGCAAATAGGACTCAAGTTACAAGGGAATTAAAGAGACAAGGTAGCAAAACTACTAATCTCCTCTTATGTTTATGAAAATGAGTTGTGAATGTTACATGAACTTTTATGATGATTAAAGTGCATGATTTGTGTATCAAATGTGACTTTTGTGCTATGGCCATATGCGTATTTACCAAAATGCCATTGCCTTGTCTTACTTTCCTCATATTTACCAAAATACCACTACCCTTTCTACTTTTGCCATAATTACCAAAATGCCATAACTTTTTTTACTCTTTCTTAATTCCAACCTTACCCTTGGTTGACTTTGACATTTTTTGTCAACTTTGACTTTTGAGTTGACTTTGACTTTTTGGTCAATTTTGACTTTTAACCAACTTTATTTTTGTTGACTTTTGACCAAATTACCAAAATGTCCTTATTATTTGATGACATTTAGCATCCTAGGTCTTTTTATTCAAAATGAACATTTTACCCTTTAGTCATTCTACTTAAATTTCTTAAGACTATGGACTTAGTCAATTATAACCTTTCTTTCCTCTAGGCATTTTTCTTTATATTTTTCTTATCTATGGGCCTAAAATCATCTCATCATTTATCGGTTTGGCCTTTATCCTGTTTACGCAATTTGGGATATTACACTCCCCACCTAAAAACTTTGATTATAAATAACCTCAAAATAAATACACAGTTGATCATAAATACCTTGAGGTCCACGGTACAGGAGTTGTGTGTGAGACACCTAGCCCACAAACCTTGCGTAATATCACAATATCAATCTAACCCAAGGCATAAAATTCACCCATAAGTCACCATCAGAAGTCACAAAATCAACAATGATCAAACCTCAAAATAAACATACATATTCCTGAAATAAATACATAATATGTTGTTAGACATACTAAAAGAAAAATTGTTAATAATATCACGACATAACTATAAAGATAAAAACAAGTCAAAATATGCAAGCCATATAAGTTTGACAATATACATTTCTCCTTAAAATAGTCTAACTACTAACATACAGTGATAGTTACTATCAAATTGTTGGCTCCTTCTCTCCACGCCTTGAACCACTGAATTCCCTTATTAAAAATTAAACATTGATAGGATAATAAATAAAGTCCCAGTAACCAATAATCAATTCATAAAATATACATAAGTCAGTGAAGCAATGTTAATATGTAATACTCAAACAAAATTAAGGTTTTTCATTCAATACAATCATAATTCACCAGTAATCCCTCCATCATACTCCTCCATATCACCCTATCATGTGGATTCGGCTTAATGTGCTGAGCAACCCGATCAAGGTCCAACAACAACATTAATCCAACTGGTCCCCCTTCATTCTCCCTTCTGGTCTAGAATCAAAGGGTGTCTAGCCTATTAAAGTAGGATTTGACCAAGAGGGGGGTGAATTGGTCAGATAAAAATTTAACAGAAAGCAACAGCAAAATGACAGTGAAATGAAGGAGTTTAAAAGAGAAAGAGGACACGAGAAATATCCTGGTTCAGTCCCTCTGACCTACGTCCAGTCCTCAGAGCACCTATGAGATTTGTAATCCACTAAACTCAATCAAACAGGCTCCTCAAGCCTTTACAACAAAGGAGTTACACTCCCCCTCTCTTTTTCAATGAAACAGAGGTCTTTACTCTCTGTATTTTGACAGCCTCACAACCAAACGTATTCTAAGCCCCAGCTTAGAATTTTACAACGATTGCAAAATAGAATATAAGTATGGCTCTCAAAAGAGTGGATGAACTAATCACTGAAGCTCACTTGAAATG